>JACEEZ010020968.1:580587-598087 GCA_016584305.1 Chionoecetes opilio
AATAACCTACAAAACTAAACAAAATTGGAGGAAAAGTAGACCAATAAGGCTATACAGGATACAGGAAAACGTGGCAAAGTCCGATGGAAAAAGAAAATATAGTGAAAGAAAAAGTTTGTTACGAAAATATTGTGAGGGAGAGAGAGAGAGAGAGAGAGAGAGAGAGAGAGAGAGAGAGAGAGAGAGAGAGAGAGAGAGAGAGACGAGAGAGAGAGAGAGAGAGAGAGAGAGAGAGAGAGAGAGAGAGAGAAGAGAGAGAGAGAGAGAGAGAGAGAGAGAGAGAGAGAGAGAGAGAAGTCCAACCCAATAAAGTCTAAAAAGCATTCGTATCATAAAACAAAACCACTTACAGGAATCGAGATGAAAAAAACAAAAACCAAGTGATGCTAAAGTTGAGTGCGCGCGACTAAACCAAGCGCAAACTAACTGGCTGGCTGGTTTGGTTCACTGTTTGGTATTGTCTGGCCGCCACGCCTCCCCCCCCCCCACCCCACGCCCGCCTTGCCGGTGCCTCGCGGGCGTGTTTATGGGTCGTGAGTGTCCCCCGTAACGCCGCGGGTGACGTAGGGCGCCGTAACCTTTGATGCCCGGGACGTACGGGTCCACAAGGGAGTCTGGTCGCGGGAGATAAATGTTGTTTACAATACGAGGGGAAAGGCAATCATAACACGCGGCTGATTTGCTGGTTTATTGCCGATGTGTAAAATGTGGGAGGAAATATATGAGGGTATAGCAGGTGATGGGGAATGGCGGGGGGGAAGAGGGTGTTGTTATTGGGGTCATGAATAGTAGGACATGAAATGCACGCATGGATATAGGATATTGGAGAAAAAAATATTGTCTTCTTCTTTTTTCGTCGGCTCTCTGATGTGACATGATGCCAAGATAAGGAAAAAAACCTAATATTCTTGTATAAAAAAAAAAAAAAAAAAGGAGAAATTAACTGTTCTTCCTCCTTCATGTTTTCCTTATGATGCAAAAAAATGAAACTTGATTAAAGTTATAGAAATTCTGACACACTTAACAGATTCTGACAATAAAAAAAGTTGTTGTGAAGATGAACGAAGGAAACTAGTAACGTCATCACAAAGCATGACTAAAAAAAACATGACAATCAGAATAAAAATAACAATAACTCACATAAATCAAAACGAATATAAAAAAAAATTCCCTCACGATTAAGAGAACAAAAATGCTAAATTTGGGAAAAAAACCGAATAAACTCCACAACTAAAACAAAACTTGGTGTATAAAGATCAACAGGAAAAATGAAGCTTAAAAAAAATTATAAAGTTTCCATTCCCCGAAAAAAAAGTAAATTCTGAGATGAAACATGTATGAAGTATGAACTAGAAATGAACTACGACCTAAACTTTAATAGCAGTGGATGAGACATTGAGACGAGGGGGGAGAGAGGGGAGCGAGGGGGGAAGGGAAGAGAAGGGAGTTGGGGAAGGGAAGGGGATAGGGAAGGGAGGTGGGGAGGGGAGGAGGGAAGGAAGGGGGAGGGGATGGGAAGAGGAAGGGAATGGGGGAGGGAAGGGAGTTGGGGAGGGGAAGGGGATAAGGATAGGAGGTGGGGAGGGGATGGGAGGTGGGGAGGGGAGGGGGGGAAGGGAAGGGAATGGGGGAGGGAAGGGAGTTGGGGAAGGGAAGGGGGGAGAGAGGGTAGGGGGAGGGGAAGGGAAGGGAGGGGGGAGGTACAGAAGAGGGTGGATGAGAGAGTGACGCAGACGAATAGGTTGTCAGATCACTACCAGTTTAAGGTGAAAATGAGGCTGAGAGATAAAGGGAAGAAGAGTAGCGAGGAAGGGAAGCAAAGTGATGAATGGTGGAATGGAATGATGGTGGTTGGTGGTGATGATGGATTGTGTGATAATAATGTATACAGAACGCGGCTAGTTGTTTCCTTTTTAATGAACAACCCGAGAGGACCCGAGGCGTTAGATCGTTGTCTGAGGAGCCCCCAAAAGAAAAGAATAAATAAATAAATAAAATATATATAACACGCCAAGATATCTTTCAGTAAAATAAAAGAAAAAAATAATATATAAGTTGCTATTAATTCCAGTAAGTCTTTTAAAGTTTGTAATCGTAACTTTTGTTGATAATGTCACTCATAAAGATAAAAGAGCATTAAATTATGTTAAAGATGAACACATGTACAAAATAAAAGATAGTCATAAATAAAAGTATCGCTATAAAAAATACATCATTGTGTCTTAATCATAATCACTGAGAAAAGAAAAATGGGAACTTGATTTTAAAAAGTAGATAATTGAAAGATCAGCAGATGAGGAAGGATATATTTAAAGAAAAGAAAACCAAATGTCTTCTAACAAATATTCCGTGCCTCTAGGTAGGTCTAGATAATCCATAGTGGGAATTGAATTAGATTAACTAAACTACTCGGGAATTAAACAGAGGCAGAGGTATTATATAAGAACTAAAGGTCATAAAGTGTTAGATAAAAATAGAACTGAAAGAAAATACGATGTGGTTATGAATATTCAATCATTGGAAGGCGGGAAGAAAATATTTTTGAGGTGAAAAGGGTGAAAAAGAGAGAGAGAGAGAGAGAGAGAGAGAGAGAGAGGAGAGAGAGAGAGAGAGAGAGAGAGAGAGAGAGAGAGAGAGAGAGAGAGAGAGAGAGGAGAGAGAGAGAGAGAGAGAGAGATGAGGTGAGGTGAGGTGAGGTGAGGTTAGGAGAGAAGAGAGAGGAGAGGATAAGGAAGAGAGGAGAGGAAGGAAGGAAGGAAGGAAGGAAGGAAGGAAGGAAGGAAGGAAGGAAGGAAGGAAGGAAGGAGGGAAGGAAGGAAGGAAGGAGATAAGAGAAGGAAAGAAGAAACAAGACAAGACGAGACCTACTAACACACACACACACACACACACACACACACACACACACACACAGAAGGGAATAATAACATGCATGGGAATGGAAATGAGACTTGCAGCATCGCGTAAAAGGATACCTGGGAGGCTGGGAGACGCTGACGTGTTCCTCCAATCTCTGACACTGACGGGGGGCGGGCGAGGCGGCGGCGAGGAAATGTCACGGAAGCAAAGACGCAGATAGGCAAAGTCGATCTGATCCATGGTTGACATATAACACGGATTTGCGGATTTGTGTGTGATATTTACCGATACTTGCGGACATGTTATCAAGAGGACTTCCGGATGTCTGGGAAGATATACGAATACACCTGTTAGGATTGTAAAAAATTGAAGAAGAAAAAAATTTAAATAACGTGATTAGACTAGTGAGTTTTGGTTTTGGTTGGTTGATATTTTTTAGGATATGAAAACAGAAGACGGTGATGAGAAATTGCGTTACGGATTCGGTTATAACATACGAGAATATATAAAGCAGAATGCATTTTTAGTATACATGGATTACTTATATATTCTAACACCTTTATATGTATAATTGGTATTAGGTATAAATATAACACAGGTAAATATGAAGGAATATACTGAAAAAAAATACGTGAGCTATACACTGTACTCTATGTAAAAGAATATATACACTAAACAATATTTATAATACACTATGGGGAGGCGGTAGCAGATTGGTTAGCGTCTCCGAGTGGCGTTCTCGGTGACCCGAGTTCGATCGATGAAAACCAAAATCCACTTAAAATCTTTCTGTACCGTCGAGTGGCCTAAGAACACCCACATGCCCTGCCCATTAACTCTACCTTTGATTGCGAGTGCATCGGAGGACACAGGGGGGCGACATGAGCCTCTAATCACAGGCGTCACTATAAAAATCCTGCCTGCGCCACCACGGGCGAGGGCTAACCATCACTAACCATCCCTCAAGTGAACCTCCAGGGCCTACTATCCCAGCCCTGGAGGTCACTGCCTACAGACGCTATAGGCACGAATGTCAAAAAAAAAAAAAAAAACAACCACGATCATACATTAAAATATAGCAATCAAGTGACCTTTTTGTACTATTTTATTTGCCGTTGACCAACCTCTCTATGATGCAAATAATACATTAAAAAAAATGAAAAGTATAAGTAACAATAAAAATTGAAACAAAAATAAAAATAAACAAAAATGGAGGTCTTAAACATCACAGTAACGTCAAAGCATCACAGGGCGTAAAATAGACCTAAGCACTACACACCTCTGACCTTTACCGTCCTAAATAGCATCTGTATAAAGGAGACAGGCGAATACCCAGCCCAGTCTTACGTGACACCTGGCTGGGAGGCGAGACACTACACTACAGGTAAAGGAGAACACAAATAAAGAACCTCCCCTTACCCCCCACCGTGACCCCCCTCCCCCAGTGTGCCCCCCGCCCGCCCACTCACGACGTAACTCAAAAGAACAAACTTAAAGGTGAAGGAGAACAGAGAACAGTGCAATTTTTAGAGTGGGTAGCAACAATATATTTCTTTATAAATATAGACCCAACGCGTACACCCTCAACGTACTACTACATCCGGGTGGTAAGAAATAGTAAAGGAATGATGAAATGCCAAAAGAGATGAAAGGAATGGAGTTTTAGTAAAGAAATAGACTAATAGAAGAGAGAAAAGGAAACATGAAATGCCACTAAAAGGGATGAAAAGAAAAGAAACTATGAAATACTGCATAAAAAAGTGATGAAAGGATGGGCGAAAAAAGACTAAAAGTAATGAAAAAGAAATATATATTTACCACGAAAAGCTATGAAAAAAAGGGAAATGTGGAAGAAAAGGACTATATATATATAAGGAAGATTTTTTTGTTTATGAAATACCACAAAAAGATAAGAAAGTTAGACAGGAAGGAGAAAAAGTTAGACAGGAAGGAGAAGAAGGACTAACGGAAGATAAAATACTAAATAAATTACGAAATACCACAAAAAAAAACAATGAAAGGAAGGGAAGTCAGAGAGAAAAAAAAAGAATATCAGAATAAACGAAGAAGCAAGGAAAAGGTGCATTATCTGTGGAGGCGAAAAGGTGCATTATCTGTGGAGGCAAAAAGGTGCATTATCTGTGGAGGCGAAAAGGTGCATTATCTGTGGAGGCGAAAAGGTGCATTATCTGTGGAGGCGAAAAGGCGCATTATCTGTGGAGGCGACACAATTATTATTTTACGTTTGAGCCTATAACACCTATAATTTTTTTTTTTTTTTTTTTTTTAGTAATGTCGTGAGGATAATGGGGAACAGATGACAAGGTGAGAGAGGATGACTGTGTGTGCTCGCCTTGCATTCCCAGGACGTGACTGCCAAGGGGGAGGCGAGGGTGGCATAGAGGAGTGGAGGTGGTGCGACGCAGGGGTGTTGGGTTGTGTGTAGGTTTGGTAACACGATTTTCTCGATTTCTATAAGTTTTTCCTTCTATATGTTTTTTTTCTGTTTTTTAATGTTTTTTTAGTTGATGTGTGTGTGAGATAGATAGATAGGCAGGTAGATAAAGAAGGGGGAGGAGGCAGTAAAAGTAAAAGGAGGAGAAAAGGCAAAAGAATGAAATAGATAATGTTAAACCAAAATCACGCCTACTTCATAACAAAAAAAACAACAACAGCCCCACCCCCTAAAAAAAAAAACTTCACACTCAAAACAAAATCAGCAACACTCAAACTAACCACAACAAAAGCAAGACAAAACTTATCACAACAAAAGAAATAAAAACTTATCATTATTTAAAACCACCCAAGGAGAAAAAGAAAAAATGGGAGCAAGAGAAAAATAACCCGAAAAAGAAACTTTTTATATAATGGTGGAAAAATAAATAACGGTAGGAAAGGAAAGTAAAGAGGGAATTTGCACGAAGTTGAAGTTGGGATGATGTTGAGTTACGTTAGATAATCATTCAGGGAGGAGGAGGAGGAGGAGGAATGGAGGAGGAGGAGGAATGGAGGAGGAGGAGGAATGGAGGAGGGGGAAAGGGAAAGGAGGAGGAGGAAGGGGAGGGGAATGGAGGAGGAGGGAAGGGGGGAATGGAGGGAGGAGGAATGGAGGAGGAGGAGGAGAGGAGGAGGAGGAGGAGGAGGAGGAGGGGAGGAGGAGGAGGAAGAGGAAGAGGAAGAGGAGGGGAGGAGGAGGAGGAGGAGGATGGAGGGGGAGGAGGAAGGAAGGGAGGAGGGAGGAGGAGGAGGGGGAGGAAAGGAGGAGGAGGAGGAGGGAGGAGGAGGAGGAGGAAGAGAAGAAGGAGGAGGAAGAAGAGGAAGAAAAGAGAAAGGAGGAAGTTGGAAAGTGAAGACAAAATGAGGAAAGTGTTGCATACTAAATTAGATGTGTTCCCTCCTCTCTCTCTCTCTCTCTCTCTCTCTCTCTCTCTCTCTCTCTCTCTCTCTTCTCTTTTTCCCTCTCTTAAATGCACCGCCTCTGCATGGTTCTATCTGTCCAATCTACACAAGTTCATTTCCATGTTATTTCCTTCGTCAGTATATATCCATCTTTGCCTTAGTTTCTGTGGTCCATTCCCCTTCAGAGCCAATTTTCCCTTATCTCTGCTTCTTCCTTCCAACCTTCCCTCTGTTCTCTATTTCCTTACCTTCATAATCTTCTTGCATTTTCTCACGTTAATAATCTTTCCTTCTCTTTGCATATATTTTTACCTCTTTTTTTACCTACCTCTTTTAGTTGACTTAAATATGAGTTTTCTTAGTTCATTTCTTATGCTAATAGGTTGTTGTTGTTGTTGTTGCGGTGGTGAAGGTAGCAAAATACGTGACTGGGAAGGTAAGATAGTAGTGGGCAAGACAAATATGGTAGAATATAAAGTTGGGAATAAGGGGTAATTTTTCTACCCCTACTACTACTACTACTACTATAATATCCTGCTGCTATTTTTGCTAACACTAATGACTAAAATTACCACTTTCATGTAACCATTACTAGATAAACACATAGAAGATTACACACGCAAGGGTTTTCATATCCATAAATTTTGTTTGATATATTACGCTTAATATTCAAGGAGAAAATGGAATGAAATTGAACGACACACACACACACACACACACACACACCACGAGAACCTGAAGAGGAGCGTATGACTTTGCTTTTTTGTTTTATGAACTTGAATTTGGGTTTATTTATGAAAAAAAAATCAACACTAAGTACTGTGTGCGTGTATCTCTCTCTCTCTCTCTCTCTCTCTCTCTCTCTCTCTCTCTCTCTCTCTCTCTCTCTCTCAAATCCTTGCATCAGGCTGGTGTATCTACAGTTTTCCCAACATGAAAGAGTGAGAGCAGCAGGAGTAGTGAGGGGAGAGACGTCAGTTATTAACAGGGAGTGTCCTTTTTTGTTGTGTGTTTGTGTGTGTGCAGTATGTGTGTGTGTGTGAGATAAAGCGAGAGAGAGAGAGAGAGAGAGAGAGAGAGAGAGAGAGAGAGAGAGAGAGAGAGAGAGAGAGAGAGAGAGAGAGAATGAATGAATCACGCGACATATAATATCATGAGAACAATAATTATAATCATACGACCATCATACAAATCAAAAGTAATCATATATATAATTAGTGTACACAATCCATTTTTCTTTGTGGAACACGCATGAGGGAGCGCGCCTACACACACACACACACACACACACACACACACACACACACACACACACACACACACTAACAATAACTAACAATCACACACACACACACACCACACTAACAATAACTAACAATCACACACACACACACACACACTAACAATAACTAACAATCACACACACACACACACTAACAATAACTAACAATCACACACACATACACACTAACAATAACTAACAATCACACAAACACACACACACTAACAATAACTAACAATCACACAACACACACACACACACACTATCAATAACTAACAATCACAGGTAATTTTGTGGGAATGAGCGTTAGACAAGATGGCACGAATATCAATTAGTATTATTGAAGATCATAACAATCAATTTCAGGATAGAGAATGATAGTTGTCAATGTTGAGGAACAAGATATGGCCTTTCAACCATCACGACACACACACAACACACACACACACATAAAACAACACTAAACCTTAGAAGATAACGCGTTTAAACATGTTATGACTTGAGACATTAACAAAGCCAGCCCTAAAAACAAAACACAAGGGCCAATAAACACCTTAGAAAAATTAGTCTCTTCAAAAGTTACCGAAAACAAGATGCAAATAAGTAATAAAAGAGCCAAGCGGAGGTTCTTCAAAAAGTCACCTGAGTTTAAAAGACCCTGTCCTTGTCTCGTCTCGTACCCAGAGTCACACGTAACCTCGAGGCACTAAACAATACAACGCCTCACCCAGTTTGTCCTGATTATGTCTCAAACACTAGACTGGAAAACAAGAGGGGGAGGAAGAGGCTGAGGAGGACGGCGGCATGCATTGAGGAAGAAGAAGGGGAGGAGGAGGAGGAGGAGAGGAGGAGGAGGAGGACGGAGGAGGAGAGTGACGGAGGAAGGAGGAGGAGGAGGAGGAGGAGGAAGAGGAGGAAGAGGAGGAGGAAGAGGAGAAAAATAGGTAAAAGAAGAGTTTGAATGAAGACCACGAGACAAAGAGGTGGAGGGAGAGGACAGAAGAGAGAGCTTGAGGGAGAGGTACTGTAGATAAGGTATTGTGATGTTAATATGTGTGTGTGTGTCTGTGTATGTGTGTGTGTGTGTGTGTGTGTGTGTGTGTGTGTGTGTGTGTGTGTGTGTGGTGTGTGAGAGAGAGAGAGGAGAGAGAGAGAGAGAGAGAGGAGAGAGAGAGAGAGAGAGAGAGAGAGAGAGAGAGAGAGAGAGAGAGAGAGAGAAAGGTCAGTTCAGTGATCGGATGAGCGGCTGAGTGAAGTGATAAAAGGGATCGAAGAGTGAGAGAAAATAGATGAGGCGAGTACATTGGAAAGTCGCCATATTTACTCTCTCTCTCTCTCATACAGGGTGGCAGATGCTACGGCTGGTAATGGAGGAGGAGGAGGAGGAGGAGGAGGAGGAGGTAGGCGACGAAAAGGGTGTGACAGGCGGTGACAGAGTAATTCGGTGAGGGACGTACGCACACGCACACGCACACGCCACACACGTATATTTAAAGGGATAACCGGCCAGGGTTGTGACAAGAGCGAGGTGGTGACGGTAAGTGAGGGAGAGATGAGAGATATGTACTGCCGGAAAGAGGAAGTACACACACACACACACACACACAAACAAAAATGTTGCAGTAAACAGAAGGCAAAAGCAATTATGGAAGTAGTGACAAAGGAGAAGAGAAAAACGGGGAAAGGGACTCCAAACAACAAAAAAGTGTTGCTCGGTCCAATTTCCCAAAAAGATGAAAACGAAAAAAGTGAGTTGGTAGTGAGAACAAAATTAGAGCAAACAAAAATAAATAAGAGCAAACAAAAATAAATAGGGGCAAACAAAAATAAATAGGAGCAAACAAAAATAAATAGGAGCAAACAAAAATAAATAGGAGCAAACAAAAATAAATAAGAGCAAACAAAAATAAATAGGAGCAAACAAAAATAATTAGGAGCAAACAAAAATAAATAGGAGCAAACAAAAATAATTAGGAGCAAACAAAAATAAATAGGAGCAAACAAAAATAAATAGGAGCAAACAAAATTAAATATGAGCAAACAAAAATAAATAGGAGCAAACAAAAATAAATAGGAGCAAACAAAAATAATTAGGAGCAAACAAAAATACATAGGAGCAAACAAAAATAAATAGAAGCAAACAACAATAATTAGGAGCAAACAAAAATAAATAGGAGCAAACAAAAATAAATAGGAGCAAACAAAAATAAATAGGAGCAAACAAAAATAATTAGGAGCAAGCAAAAATAAATAGGAGCAAACAAAAATAATTAGGAGCAAACAAAAATAAATAGGAACAAAAAAGAAAAAAAACACGGGGAAAACAGTAACGAGGAAGACCTAGAAATGAGGTGCTGAAAAAATCTGACCTAAAAAAAATATAAATTGAAAAATATAAAAAAAACTGTTTCATAATGTCCTCGCGTGACCAGCGAGGTCATCACCACCACGAGACAGCACCGTGATTACACCTCAGACCGGTCCAGACGCCCCGCTATCCCGCCCGTCCCGCTATTTGGTTTAGGTCAGCCAGCTATTGATTCCCAGCCTTGAGTTTTGAAGGTCAGGGCTTTGGCTTGGCGCTGGAGGATGCAGACAGACAGCGCCAGGGAAGGGTAGTGGAGGGGGAAGGGAAGGGGAAGCAGCAGACCACCTCAGGGTACTTATGGCTGATTGTATTTAACCCCTTCACGCCCAGACCTTTCCTTTGCTATATAAAATGAGTCTGTTCTTAGCCATAAAATAACGAAAACTAAATGAATATACCAAATTAGTTAGTCGACAAGGATACTAAACAGGTCATATCATAAAATATTGCTTATACTCATAAGAATCGTCTAATGGAACCTAAATTACAATATAAATTACGTTCTGGGTCTCAAGGGGTAAAGGGTTGGTTGTCAAGGCTGTATAGGGATTTTTTCTTCTTTTTTTACATCATAAAGGACTGGCCAAGGGCACAACAAAAATAGGTAACACAAAGCCCGCTTAGTTGCCAGTCCCTATAAAGAAGACAGTAAAGGCGTTTTCTGCGGGGATCCTGATTGCAACCGAAAATTTTTTGGTTGCTCAAATTTCGATCCCTGTTCAACCATCCAGGGAAGATGATTGGCCCGACCCGCAAACATTTGTTGTTGTTGTTGTGACCGTTTGCAACCGAACATTTTCCGGTTGCAACCAAAAATCCCCCGCAGAAAACGCCTTTAGATAATAAAAATAAAGAGGGGTGTGCCAATTTAGTTCGGAAGGTGTCTTGTTACTCTTCTCTTGAAAAGATTTAAGTCGTAGGAAAGTGGAAAAATAGAAACAGGAAGAGAGTTCCAGAGTTTACCAGTGAAAGGGATGAAAGAGTAAAGATACTGATTAACTCTTGCATTAATTAGGAAGATGGACAAAATAGGGATGAGAATGAGTAGAAAGTCTTGTGCAGCAAGGCCGCGGGAGGGGGGGAGGCATGCAGTTAGCAAGTTTAGAAGAGCAGTGAGCATGAAAATAACGGTAGAAGATAGCAAGAGAAGCAACATTCGGGCGGTGATTTAAAGATTGAAGACAGTCAGTCAGAGGAGGGGAGTTGATGGGACAGGCGAAACGCTTTTAACTCAACCCTGTTTAGGAGAGCTGTATGAGTGGATCCTCCCCAAACATGTGAGACATACTCCATACATGGGCGGATAAGGCCCCTGTACAGAGCAAGCAGCTGGGAGGGAGAAAAAAAAGGACACAGACGCCACAGGACACCTAACTTCTTAGAAGCTGCTTTAGCATGAGATGAGATGTGAGATTTCCAGTTCATAGGAAATTAAGGTAGTTTGGAAATTAAAGATTTGTGCCAGACTCTATCAAAAGCTTTTGGTATGTCAAGGGCAACAGCAAAAGTTTCACCGAAACCCCTAAAGGAGGATGGACTCCGTCAGGACCGTAAGCCTTCCGAGGATCTAGGCCAGAAAGGGCAAAAAAAAACATCATTACGAAGGATCTTAATAACAGGTATAATATATTCAGAGGGTGGAGGAGAAGGAGGAACAAGCCCTTTATCAACCAGAGTGGAATTTTCAGCAAAGGTTTGAGCGAAGAGTTCCGCTTTAGAAATAGATGAGACAGCTGTGGAGCCATCTGGGTGAAGCATAGGAGGGGAAGATGAATAAGAAAAATTGTTAGAGATGTTATTTGCTAGATGCCAGAAGTCACGAGAGGAATTTGATTCAGAAAGATTTTGACATTTTCTATGAATGAAGGAGTTTTTGGTAAGTTGAAGTATAGATTTGGCATGATTAGTAGAATTACTAGAATTGGCATAGATTACGGGCAGAAATATAAAGGGCATGAGTTTCAGGAGATGGATGGTTACGGTACCGTCTGTGAGCCGCCTCTCTATCTCGGACAGCATGAGAACAAGCAGAGTCAAACCAAGGTTGACGGGCTTTAGGATTAGAGAAAGTGTGTGGAATGTACGCCTGCATGCCAGAGACTATGACCTCAGTTATGCACTCTGCACAAAGAGATGGGTCTCTGACATAGAAGCAGTAATCATTCCATGGAAAATCAGAGTAGTACTGCCTTAGGTCTTCCCACTTAGCTGAGTTGAAATGCCAGAAGCACCTCCGCTTAGGTGGGTCCCGAGGCGGCACCGGAGCGATAGGACAGGTTACAGAAATAAGATTGTGATCCGAGGAACCCAACGGAGAGAATAGTTTCACAGAGTAAACAGAAGGGTTAGTAGTTAGGAAAAGATCAAGAATGTTGGGCGTGTCTCCAAGGCGGTTAGGAATACGGGTATGGTGCTGCATCAGCTGCTCTAGGTCTTGGAGGATAGAAAAGCGTGACCATTTAAGTGATTGATTGTTTAGTTCCGAGAATAACACAGGAAAAGTAAACTGATTTTCATTTGGTTTCATAAAAGTGATCAATGTAGAAAATATAGGGTAAAGAATTGTTATAGTTTGTCGTTACTGGAATCATGGTAAGGGACACACACACACACCCACACACACTATAAGAAAAACGGGGAAAATAGATGTGTTTCAAATTTGTGTTATTAAGTAACAAAAATATATGTGGATTAGCATACATGGATAAATTTGTAGATATAATATATAGATGTGGATAGACAGATAACTAAATAGACAGATAGATAAATAGATACAGATAGATATTCGTACGTACATCATTATCTGCCTTTAAGCTGCATATCAGTAATGGACTTACTAATGATTCACCCTCCTAATTAAGGAAATGCAACAGACACATCCTTAGCCCTGATGGGCTTCCTTGTTATTCCTTTACAACCTGAGTTATAATCACGCCTTCTGAACAGCAAACAAACACCACAAACACCACTATAATCACGCCTCCTGAATAGCAAACAAACACCACTATAATCACGCCTCCTGAACAGCAAACAAACACCACAAACACCACTATAATCACGCCTCCCGAACAGCAAACAAACACCACAAACACCACTATAATCACGCCTCCTCAACAGCAAACAAACACCACTAGAATCACGCCTCCTCAACAGCAAACAAACACCACTATAATCACGCCTCCTCAACAGCAAACAAACACCACAAACACCACTATAATCACGCCTCCCGAACAGCAAACAAACACCACATATACCACTATAATCACGCCTCCCGAACAGCAAACAAACACCACAAACACCACTATAATCACGCCTCCCGAACAGCAAACAAACACCACAAACACCACTATAATCACGCCTCCCGAACAGCAAACAAACACCACAAACACCACTATAATCACGCTCCCGAACAGCATACAAACACCACAAATGCCACTATAATCACGCCTCCCGAACAGCAACAAACACCACAAACACCACTATGATCACGCCTCCTCAACAGCAAACAAACACCACTATAATCACGCCTCCCGAACAGCAAACAAACACCACAAACACCACTATAATCACGCCTCCTCAACAGCAAACAAACACCACAAACACCACTATAATCACGCCTCCTCAACAGCAAACAAACACCACAAACACCACTATAATCACGCCTCCTCAACAGCAAACAAACACCACAAACACCACTATAATCACGCCTCCTCAACAGCAAACAAACACCACTATGATCACGCCTCCTCAACAGCAAACAAACACCACAAACACCACTATAATCACGCCTCCCGAAACAGCAAACAAACACCACAAACACCACTATAGATCACGCCTCCTCAACAGCAAACAAACACCACAAACACCACTATAAACACGCCTCCTCAACAGCAAACAACACACACAACAACACACTATAATCACGCCTCTCAACAGCAAACAAACACCACAAAACACCACTATGATCACGCCTCCTCAACAGCAAACAAACACACAAACACCACTATAATCACGCCTCAACAGCAAACAAACACACAAACACCACATAATCACGCCTCCTCAACAGCAAACAAACACCACAAACACCACTATAATCAGCCTACTGCAACAGCAAACAACACACCACAAACACCACTATAATCACGCCTCCTCAACAGCAACAAACACCACAAACACCACTATAATCACGCCTCCGAACAGCAAACAAACACAACAAACACCACTATAATCCCGCCTTCCTCAACAGCAAACAAACACCACAAACACCACTATAATCACGCCTCCTCAACAGCAAACAAACACCACAAACACCACTATAATCACGCCTGCCTTCAACAGCAAACAAACACCACTATGATCACGCCTCCCGAACAGCAAACAAACACCACAAACACCACTATAATCACGCCTTCTGAACAGCAAACAAACACCACAAACACCACTATAATCACGCCTTCTGAACAGCAAACAAACACCACAAACACCACTATAATCACGCCTTCTGAACAGCAAACAAACACCACAAACACCACTATAATCACGCCTTCTGAACAGCAAACAAACACCACAAACACCACTATAATCACGCCTTCTGAACAGCAAACAAACACCACTATCATCACGCCACCCGAACAGCAAACAAACACCACTAACACCACACACATACACGAACACAGTGAAAAAATAAAAACAGCTCTTGAACCTATCACGGAAGATCTGTTATTGAATACCTTCGAGTTAACATACACACACACACATCACACACAGTCACACACACACACACACAACACACACACATACACACACACACAGTCACACACAGTCACACACACACACAAATGGATTACACCTTCACTGCCTGCAAGCGACCTAAGGGAAGTGTCTTGGCAGTAGGTAGACAGGTAGGTAGGTCCCCCCCTCACCGGTAAGTGGTTTAGCGGTACTGACACTGTTCATTTACATATTCAATAGTCCAATTTTGGGAGTAATTGTCCTTCAGTCCATTGGGGGAGGGGGGGAAGGAAGTCTTACGGGTGAGGTGTGTGTGTGTGTGTGTGTGTGTGTGTGTGTGTGTGTGTGTGTGTGTGTGTGTGTGGTGTGTGTGTGTGTCTGTTTGTTACCTTGTTTGTTTGTGTGTTTGTCATTGTTACTATCCACATTTGTTTGTATATTTTGTGTTCTTTATACTGCTTGTTTTGTCAGCTTGTACTATTTTTTTTCTTTGTCTATATATGTTTTCCTTGTTTTTGCTTGGTTGTTTATTGTCTTCTTCGGTACAGTCTGTCTGCACGACTTGTCTCTGTATTTCTCTGCTTGTTTTTCTGTCTCCATATATGTGTATCTGTATGCAGTTCAGGTCTCCCAATAACAGTGCAGTGCATAAAAACAACACACACACACACACATTTGGCCTTTATCCCATCTCGCCACGCCCCTCCCATCCCCTTCCTTACCTCCTCTACCCATCCCCTCCCTTCCAACCTTCCACCCACCCCCTTGATCCTCCCCTCTCCCTGCCACACCCCTGTCTTTCCTATCCCATCCCGTCTCATCCCTATCCATTTCCACTATGTCCTATCCTTCCCCTCTACTATCTTATCTTCTAACCCTTTCCCTCCTACCATCCTCTCCCACAGCCCCGCCCCATCCCAACCCGCCCCGCCCCCTTTCTGCGCAGTTCCTCAGTCATTTATCTCGGTCAAGCTCATTCATTATTTCATTTGTCTTCCTGGCAGTTTAATTAATTGCTTCATGACCCCCGTTAATTCATTTATTTCTAATGTAGACACTTATGAGCGGATACAAAAACGTTATTTATATTTTTCCCTAATGTCGTTTGGTTAATGAGAGGTAAAATTGTCACTATTGTTTGTTTTCGTGTGTGACTTAATGAATTTTTTATCTTTAATACAAAATTCATGCTATCGGACCTGAATTTACGTGTATATTACATGTTTTAATGTATTTTTTTTCCGGAAATTTCCCATATGGCAAAAGATGATTAAGACTTTGAATTCAGTGCGTGTGTGTGTGTGTGTGTGTATGTGTGCGTGTGTGTGTGTGTGTGTGTATGTGTGTGTGTGTTGTGTGTGTGTATGTGTGTGTGTGTGAATGGTGTGTGTGTGTGTGTTGTGTGTGTGTGTGTGTGTGTGTATGTGTGTGTGTGTTGGTGTGAATGTTGTGTGTGTGTGTGTGTGTGTGTGCGTGGTGTGATGGTATGTGTGTGTGTGTGTGTGTTGAATGTGTGTGTGTGTGTGTGTGTGTGTGTGTGTGTGTGTGTGTGTGTGTGTGTGTGTGTGTGTGTATGTGTGTGTGCTGTGAATGTGTGTGTGGATGTGCGATGTGTGTGTGTGTGAATGTGTGGTGGTGTGAATGTGTGTGTGTGTGTGTGTGTGTGTGTGTGTGTGTGTGTGTGTGTGTGTGTGTGGTGTGTGTGTGTGTGTGTGTGTGTGTGTGCAAGAAGACAGCCAATTCACATCACAACCCCCCCCCACACACCCTTCCTCTCTTCTACCCCCTTCCCTCCCCCTCTCTTCCCCTTCCACTTTCTTCCACTCCCTCCCCTCCCCTTCTCTCCTCAACCCCCCATTCTCAGGCCTTTCACCCCCACCCCTTCGCCTTTGATTGCTTGGCGTGACCTGACTGGACCTCCATCAGCACTACGGACGCTGAATTTTATCGCCGAAATACGTCAGCGAAGGCAGGTCAAAAATTCCCAAAGAAAAGCCATTTGCGGCGACGTTGGTGGTGCGTTACTTGGGCCATTCCTCGCCATTTTGAGAGAGAGAGAGAGAGAGAGAGAGAGAGAGAGAGAGAGAGAGAGAGAGAGAGAGAGAGAGAGAGAGAGAGAGAGAGAGAGAGAGAGAGAAAAAAAAATAGGTGTGTGAGGAAAGAGGCAATATAGGAGGGAATGGAGGTATGAAAGAGGGATAGAGAGAAAGTGTGAAAAGTGAGCGGAGATTGAGGCTCGGGACATGAGAGAAGGAAAACTATGATAGAGAGAGAGAGAGAGAGAGAGAGAGAGAGAGAGAGAGAGAGAGAGAGAGAGAGAGAGAGAGATGAACGTCCTATATCCCTTTACATTGCAATTTCCCGTCAATTTCGCCTTTCAAGCTAAACTGACGATCAAACTTGTAACCTGATGTCTTTTCGTCGCCCCTAAGAGCCTCACTTCACCGCCAATAACGTGATCTTAAGACGGTATATCTCTACTATAAGGAGATAATATTACTAAGGGTATACTAATATGTACACCTATATATGTGTGTACCTAATCTAAATATGTACCTAATTTAACGCACGAGAAAAAGTCAGTTAGGAAGTGTTTTGAAATGAAGTCGATCGAATAACTTTAGAAAAAAAATATGGTCAGTTAGGAAGAAATAGGTCACAAAGGTCGCGGCGTTGGTGGTGGTGGTGGTAGTGGTAGTAGTGGTGGTGGTGGTGGTAGTAGTGGTGGTGGTGGTGGTGGTGGTGGTGTGGTGGTGGTGGTGGTGGTGGTGGTGGTGGTGGTGGTGGTGGTGGTGGTGGTAGCAGTTGGGGTGGTGGTGGTAGCAGTGGTGGTGGTGGTGGTAGCAGTGGTGGTGGTGGTG
>JACEEZ010020968.1:613087-620587 GCA_016584305.1 Chionoecetes opilio
CGCAGTTTGTTTCTTCTTTACGGTTGGTTGGCCTTTATGGTTGCCGGGGTAGAGGCGAGCAGAGTCAAGGTGTGATGAAGCCGTTTGCGTGTGTTGGGTGTCGCTATTTTCGAGTGTGTGCATGTGGGGTCGATAAGGTGGTGGTGGTGGTGGTGTGGTGATCTAGGTGAGGGAAGAGAAGTGGCTGGTTTTGTTGTTGTTGTTTTTTGTGTGTGGTGTGTGTGTGTGTGTGTGTGTGTGTGTGTGTGTGGGGTTTTCTCTCTTGTCTGTGTGTGTGTGTGTGTGTGTGTGTGTGTGTGTGTGTGTGTGTGTGTGTGTGTGTGTTGTGTGTGTGTGTGTTTTGTGTGTGTGTGTGTATATTATATATATATATATATATATATATATATATATATATATATATATATATATAATATATATATATATGTGTGTGCGTGTGTGTGTTTGTGTGTGTGTGTTTGTGTGTGTAAGCGAGAGAGAGAGAGAGAGAGAGAGAGAGAGAGAGAGAGAGAGAGAGAGAGAGAGAGAGAGAGAGAGAGAGAGAGAGAGAGAGAGAGAGAGCACAAAGTCAATGCTTGGGAATTAACGTAAAGCCAGAAATATGACCTTCTTTCTATTTTATTTTCAACCATTTATCTACTTTATCCTCCATTTGCTGCTTCCCCTTTAGTCTCTTATCGCTATCTGTTTGCTCTTCCTTCTGGGCGACTCCCGAGCGCCATCTGTGTCTGATTTCCCTGCCCTATGCTGTGTCTGAAGCGTCTGTCTCATTACGATACGTCTGTCTGCCTCTGACAAGCCAATACCAGGCTGATCAGATCCCTTCGTCTATCTTTAACCGTGTTCTTTTGGCGGCTTTGAGTAAGACGTATGATTCCTTTTTGTATTGGTGCTGCATTTCTTTTCTCTTTTTTTTTTTTTTTCTTGTATTGTTGCTTCATTTATTTTACCTTTTTCTTTATTTGTCCTGTTTTTGTATTGTTGTTTTGATTTATTTTACTTTTTTTATTTTTTTTTTATTGTTGCTTCATGTATTTTACCTTTTTCTTTTTTTTTCTTATTTTTGTTCTTTTTTTTCTTGTTTGTGTTTCTTTTTTTACTTTGTTGTTCATTTTTTATATTGTTGCTTCATTTATTTTCTCTTTTTCTTTATTTTTCTTGTATTGTTGCTTCATGTACTTTCTTTTTCGTCTTTGTATTGTTGCTTCATGTACTTTCTCTTTTCTTTATTTTTCTTGTTTTTGTATTGTTGCTTCTTCATGTACTTTCTTTTTCTTTATTTTTCTTGTATTGTTGCTTCATGTATTTTCTCTTTTTCTATCTTTTTCTTATTTTTGTATTGTTGCTTCATGTACTTTCTCTTTTTCTTTATTTTTCTTATTTTTGTATTGTTGCCAGGAATGATTTATTTTATCTTTTTCTTTCTTTTTCTTGTTTTCGTACGTTTCTTTTTTTGCTTTGTTGTACATGTGTTCTCTCTTCTACCTTTTTTGTTTCCTTTTTTTATTGGGGATTTTGTGCCATGTGTGTTATTCATCTGTAGTTCATTTTTCTTTCGTTTTGTATTTCGTGGTGTTGGTGTGTTATTTGTATGGTGCTTCGCTGTTTATTATTCATTTCCTTGCTGTATATTTTGGTATTTGTTTATAGTCCCTCCGCGCCTGTTTTATGACTCAAGATTCTATTTATATAACGAAGGTCTCACATAATGACTTTACATCCCAATCTTTTACCCTCATTTTACATATGTTGGATCTAGAGAAAACAAATACTATAAATATTCTTCGCTTCATCCTTAACAAAGACAAGTAGAATTATAGGACGGAATAACTCAAGGGACACTCTTTTATTTCTATTTTTGATTATTTTTAGTTGTAAAGGGGAATAAATCGTCCCCAGATACTTTTTTACTTGCTTAGTTGTAGCTGCGGGTATCCTATGCACGGCTAGGTCATCACGGGTCACGCATACTCAGGGCAGTGACCTTTGACCCACAGTGTTAAAAGCGCTTCTTCCGTGCGTCTGTTTTCCACTTTGAACCCATTTTCTGTTACCGGTCTGTGATCTTCTACACCTCCGTTTTCTATGCGATTACTGCGTCCTTTGTGTTCCGTGTTACATTATGGCTCTGTTTCAGCGTACAGGTTTCGACTGTTTGCACGCTGCTGATGCTTTCATTGGCCTTTGTCTGTCTGTTTGGTTTCTCTCTCTCTCTGTCTCTCTCTCTCTCTCTCTGTGTGTGTGTGTGTGTGTGTGTGTGTGTGTGTGTGTGTGTGTGTGTGTGTGTTGTGTGGTGGGGTGGTGTGTGTGTGTGTGTGTGTGTGTGTGTGTGTGTGTGTGTGTGTGTGTGTGTGTGTGTGTGTGTGTGTGTGTGTGTGTGTGTGTGGTGTGTGTGTGTTGGTGTGTGTGTGTGTGTGTGTGTGTGTGTGTGTGTGTGTGTGTGTGGTGTGTGTGTGTGTGTGTGTGTGTGTGTGTGTGTGTGTGTGTGTGTGTGTGTGTGTGTGTGTGTGTGTGTTGTGTTGTGTGTGTGTGTGTGTGTGTGTGTGTGTGTGTGTGTGTGTGTGTGGTGTGTGTGTGTGTGTGTGTGGTGTGTGTGTGTGTGTGTGTGTGTGTGTGTGTGTGTGTGTTGTTTGTGTGTGTGTGTGTGTTGGGGTGTGTGTGTGTGTGTGTGTGTGTTGTGTGTGTGTGTGTGTGTGTGTGTGTGTGTGTGTGTGTGGGTGTGTGTGTGTGGTGTGTGTGTGGGGTGTGGGGGTGTGTGTGTGTGTGTGTGTGTGTGTGTGTGTGTGTGTGTGTGTGTGTGTGTGTGTGTGTGTGTGTGTGTGTGTGTTGTGTGTGTGTGTGTGTGTGTGTGTGTGTGTGTGTGTGTGTGTGTGTGTTGTGTGTGGTGGTGTGGGTGTTGTGTGTGTGTGTGTGTGTGTGTGGTGTGTGTGTGTGTGGTGTGTGTGTGTGTGTGTGTGTGTGTGTGTGTGTGTGTGTGTGTGTGTGTGTGTGTGTGTGTGTGTGTGTGTGTGTGTGTGTGTGTGTGTGGTGTGTGTGTGTGTGTGTGTGTGTGTTTTCGACTGTTTGCACTCTGTTGATGTTTTCTTTCCGTCTGTCTGTCTGTTTGGCTTCTTTGAGTGTGTGTGTGTGTTGTGTGTGTGTGTTCCATTCCCCTCTGCGGCAGGGACTTGCATGTCTTCTCAATAATTCACATCGGCCATTATTCATCTCAGGAGCATTCTAGTGGTGGGTACGTATTCAATATTGTTCCTTCTCCCTCCTCCCTCCTCCCTCGTCTTCCTTCTTCCTTCATTCCTTTACCTCCTCGTCCTTCTCTTCCATCACTCATATTTTTCTATTTCTTCTATTCGTTATTTATTTCCCTCCTATCGACGTTACACACTTCCTGACTTCCTAAGTGGACAGAGCGCTGCCTTTGTTTTTTTGTCGTAATACGCAGTTCTTTGCTTCTTCAAGGGTATAACAGACGTCAAACACTCATATTTTTGCTTTGTTTCCGTTTTTCAGCATTTCTATCTCTTTTTATATCCGTGTTTCAGCCTTTAAATCTTTTTATTTCCGTTTTTAACATTTATCTTTTATTCCCGTTTTTCGTAGCCTATCTCTCTTTATTTTCGCTTTTCAACATTTTTATCTCTTTCTATAAATTTTTCAGCATGTCTTTTTTCATTTCCGTTTTTTAGCATTTCTATCTCTTTGTAATACAATTTTTCAGCATTTATTTAATTTTTATTTCCGTTTTTCAACATTTCTATATCTTTACCTCCGCCAACGAAGTTGGAGGGGTTATGTTTTCACCCCGATCTGTCTGTCTGTCTGTCTGTTAGTGTACAGGATTTTTCGAAAAGTTACGAATAGATTTGGACCAAACTCGGTATACCAAGTCTATTTGGTATAAGGAAGAACTGATTTAATTTTGGATGAAATCTATTGACAACTGTTGCCATGGCAACCAATTGATGAAATATTCGGCCGGAGGTATGCGCTCATACAGTGCATAATGCATATATATATATATATATATATATATATATATATATATATATATATATATATATATATATATAATTGATGAAATATTCGAGCGGAGGTATGCGCTCTACTGAGTGCCCCCCCCCTAGTTTATTTTTTGTTTTTAAGCATTTCTATCTCCAATTATTTCCGTTTTTCAGCATTTCTGTCTTTTTATTTCCGTTTTTCAGCCTTTCTATTTTTTTATTTCCGTTTTTCAGCATTTCTATCTTTTTATTTCCGTTTTTCAGCATTTCTATCTTTTTTTATTTCCGTTTTTCAGCATTTCTCTCTTTTTATTTCCGTTTTTCAGCATTTCTCTCTTTTTATTTCCGTTTCTTAGCATTTCTATTTCTTTTTTATTTCCATTTCAGCATTTCTATCTCTTTTTATTTCCGTTTTTCAGCATTTCAAAAAAAAAAAAATCCGTTTTTTAGCACATCTATCTATCTACCAATTCACTCATTAAAAACTATCTACTTGTCTAATTACTAAACTAATTAATTATACATCAATTTGTTCAACATTTTATCCATTAAAGTAACTAGAAAATACTGGCGTGTAGGTCATGGGGTCATATATTTTTCCTGCTAACATTGTACAGGAGGGAGGGGTGGGTGGGGAGGAGTCTTCTAGCTTTTTTATCAGGCATATTAACTTGTAGTATACTCGCACTGGTATAATAAAACAGTCTTGTCAAGTAAGTAACTAACTATAGATAAATTCCTATATCCTTCTGGTCGTAAGTTCATTTATTACCATCTCCTTCTCTTCTATTTCTTTCGTTACATCTTTCTGACTTTTATTTCATTTTTGTCATCATTTTCCTTCACTCATTTTCTTTTATTCCGTCTCAGTCACTTCTCGCTTGATTTGACTTGATTTGACACTCTCTCTTCTCCTCTCATCTCTCTCTCTCTCTCTCTCTCTCTCTCTCTCTCTCTCTCTCTCTCTCTTCGTATCTGCATTTCCACTCCCTTCATTCTCGCCCTTCACATGTCTTTCCTATCCGCCTTTCCTTCATCCCTTCTTATCGTTACTGCTTCCTTATCTCCTACATTCTCCTCCTCCTCTTCTATCATTCTTCCACCTCCTCGTCTCTCCCCGTTCTCTTCACTTCCTTCCCTGATCCATCTCACCGACACTCCTCTACTCTTTTTCCCTTGATAGTTTTTTCCAGGCTTCTTTCTTCCTGTCCAGATTTTTCCCTCACCACCAATTCTTCTTTATTTCAAGTTGTTTATCTCCTTTGTTTATTTTGTTTCCTCCTTCATTTGCATCAGATTCTCTTTGAGGGTGAATGCTTTAGTGTTTTGTTTTTATTCTTCCTTTTTTTTAATCAATTTCCCTTGCAGTTACTTACCTTCTTTGTGTTTCCCCTTACTCGTTTTATATTTTATTATTTTATCTTCCTCATTCCATTACCCTCATTTGTTTGATCTACTTCTCTCTCTCTCTCTCTCTCTCTCTCTCTCTCTCTCTCTCTCTCCTCTCTTCATCATCTCATCTCATCTCTCTCTCCTCTTTCTCCTCTCTCTCTCTCTCTCTCTCTCTCTCTCTCTCTCTCTCTCTCTCTCTCGCAGCTGTATGTGAAGATTCCCACTGACCGTCTTAATACTAATGGAATATTCTAATACCTTCTTTACGTCTTCACTTATCATAGAAAATATTGTATCTATCGATCTATCAACACACTCGTAACTACTTATTCCTACTCTTATTCATCATTACCATTACCATTATTATCATTATTATCATTGTCAAATTAATTCATTTCTAACCACCATCATCATAGAGCCGTTAAAACTTATACAATCAAAGAAAATACCACAATTTTTTTGTCTTTTTGCCTTTTTATCTCATTATTTTCTTTGATTTATTTCCTTTCTTCTGTTCTTCCCTCGTCTTCCACTCGTCTTCATCCTCTCAGCTGTCGATCGATATTTGTCTCCACGTGAACCTCTGTTCCCTCCCTTCCCTCCCTGCCTCTTCCTCCTTCCCTTCTTCCACCTTCTTAGGGAGGACCTGCTACTTCTTCTTCATCATTACCTTCCCCTCTTCCTTCATCCTACCTCCTCTTTTCATTATGCTGTGCCTCATTCATCCATCTCCCTCAATCCCTATCCCTTGTCTCCAGTCACATTTATTATCTCTTTATTTCACTTATTTCCTACTATTTCTTTCCTATCAACATTTGCCTATAACTAGTAAATATTTTCTTAGTTCCAGGAAGTCAAATTGCCTTTTCTTGTTTAATTCTGAACTCATTTTCCCTCCCTTCAATATCCCATCCATTTCTTCGTATTCTTGTAACTTATCATCAATGGATTTTGTTCATTATACTCAATTGTTTGCTTTGCTTGCCATGTCTATACTCATGCCTCTTATTGTCTCTGTTTATACGTGCAGTTTCATTTCCTTCCACTTTCTTTAGATGAGTTTGTTATTACGCAGTATTATGGTATATCATACTTATTCTCTCTCTCTCTCTCTCTCTCTCTCTCTCTCTCTCTCTCTCTCTCTCTCTCTCTCTCTCTCTCTCTCTCTCTCTCTCTCTCTCTCTCAATCTCCTTTTAATAGCAATACGTGAGGCCTATTATATTTTTCTAGCTACCCTTCCTTGCACAAGCCTTAGGGGACAGAAAAGGGAGTGAGGGGCTTCTCTCTCTCTCTCTCTCTCTCTCTCTCTCTCTCTCTCTCTCTCTCTCTCTCTCTCTCTCTCTCAAGTGGCGTTAGTGGCTAGTATAGGTGTGCTTCCTCAACGGGGATTCAACAGTGCTTTAATCAACAGTGGGGTCCCTCGATGGATGTGTGTTGGCCTTGCCCTGTGAATGGAAAGAGAGAGAGAGAGAGAGAGAGAGAGAGAGAGAGAGAGAGAGAGAGAGAGAGAGAGAGAGAGAGAGAGAGAGAGAGAGAGAGAGAGAGAGATCATGCCAGGGGACTGAGGGGAGGTAAGTGCGTGTGCTTGAGGGTGTGTGGGTGAGACTAGTGGTGTAAAGTGCATTCATGTTCCTCTGTTTCTATCTGGTGGAGCGTGTGTGCGTGCCTGTTGACTGCTTGAGCTGTCTTGCTGCAATTATTTAGGTCAGAGAGAGATAGAGGGAGAGGAAAAGAGAGAGAAATGTACAGACACACAGACGATTATATTATACCATCAAACTAAACCTACACTGAATATTATAATTACGAGTGAATGCCATAAACATCAACAAATATCAAATGTATTATTTTAATGTTTGATGTATTTTTTTTAAACCTTCTAAACAAACATATAAGCGAAGCAATAAAAAAATGAAAAATACAAGGACACTGAATATATGAGACAATGATATGAAAGTTAAATTTAATTGATGAAAATTTGCTTGACTATTACATGTAAAATTGACTTCATTATACAGGTGTGGTGGGATGGATGTATGTGTTCATTCATTGTAGATTTTGTAAGAGTTTGTGGGCTTTGGAATACGTAAACATCCCTCTAAATCTTTC
>JACEEZ010020968.1:630587-645587 GCA_016584305.1 Chionoecetes opilio
ACCACCATTTAATCCATCAATCCACTACCACCACCACTATTCATCCACCAATCCCTTATAATTCATACATTTATTAATCTATCAATCCACTTCAGCACCACTTCCACATATCCATTAATACACTACCACTTTACTTGCACATGAATCTATTTAAAAGCACTACTACCATCTATCCCCTAATTATCTATGCAACTAACCACCATTTTATCCATCAATTCAATCCATCACCACCGACACTATCATCACTGCCATATATCCACCAATTATCTATCACACTATCCACCATCTTATCCATCAAATAATTCATATCCATCGACACCATTATCACTACCAATCCATTTCAGTTCGACACAAACATATCAAAACTCAGGTAAAATCAAAGGTTAAGGTCATGTATAGGCAAATTTTCCCTTTTTTTCCCCTCTGCTCCGCCACCTGTTTCCTTGGAGACTATTTGGGTTGGACGCCTGAACGGTCAAAGCACAGGAATATTCAGGGTGCGCCTCGCCTCCTCTCCCTCAATAAGGGTACGCCGCCCCCTCCTTAGGGATAATGTATTCAGACATTTTCTTACTTTTTGGGGCGCACTGAAAAGCGAATCTCTCTCTCTCTCTCTCATTATTTTCTCTCTCTCTCTCTCTCTCTCTCTCTCTCTCTCTCTCTCTCTCTCTCTCTCTCTCATTATTTCTCTCTCTGTCGTCATTAATGCTTTCAAGACCATTTTTTTCCCTTCTATTCATCAAAATTTAATTAGTTTGTGCACATCGTGATAGACTTTACCGAATGGAAATTAGTGAAAATTTCTAGTTGATAAAAAGTTTTTTCTTTTTCCTTATTCCACTAACTTCTAACACACAAAAAAAGAAATATGAAAAATACTACTTGTGCAAATAAAAGAAAAAACTTCTATGAGGTTTTTAATTAAGTTTCCCCAAGACAAAGTATCTCTCTCTCTCTCTCTCTCTCTCTCTCCCCCCCATTCTATTCCCACCGACCTTCCCACCTACACTCATTCTCTTTTACCGTCCCTTCATTCCTCTTCCCTTCCTCTCGTTATTTCCTTCCTCCCTTTCACCATCCCTTTCATTATCCCATGTATTCTCACTTTCCACCTCCTTTTCCTCGTTTCTCCCCCTTCCCTCACTGCCTCCTACACTATTTCCTTTATCTCTCTTACTTTCGAACGCCAAATAGCATCCCGAGACAGTGTTGTAATGGGATGCAATTTAAAGGAGGTAAAAGTATGGATGGATGGGTGAGGAATTTAGGAAACCGGCAAAATGCACTACGAACACAGTGTGCGAGTATCTTTATCTTTAGTGTTCCGGAAGCCAGGGAAGTCAGGGAAATATGTCAGGATTATTTCGTATCCGGAACAGTATTATCATAGCATCAGGCGTGGCAACCGTGTCTAATACAAAAACCAAACCAAACAACACGAGTACATGTTACTAAGATCATTTCGAATTCATTCAGATGTATAAATAAAAGGAGTTTGCTATTCAAAACCTCTCTTACTTCTATTATTTCCTATAGATATATACGGTTCAAAAGCATAGTGTCAGACGTGGCAACCGTATACAAAATAAAAAATAAAAGTGTACATGTTACTAATATCATTTCAAATTCACTCAGATGTAAAGAAAGATAAAGCAGTTTGCTATTCAAATTATCTTCCATTATTTTGTACAGTTCAAAAGTGCACATGCAAAAAATTATCAAAGCCTGTGTTGGATGGATACAAAGGGACAGACAACTCGTGTATTGTGTGACTCGCTGGTAATGGTATTGGAGAGGTGTGACCCAACCTGGTGTTATCGCCCCTGAGGCAGAGAAAGACAATAAATCATTCTCTGGATAGCCTTTTAACTCGACGTCGATGATAAATGATCGGAAGATATGATGGCCGTCTTGCTGCCGAGAAGACCCCCATGCGACCCATTGAAGTTTTGGAATGATCGCTTTCTGTTTCAACATATTTTGATCTGTCCGTTGAAACCCCTGATTATTCCCAGTGTCCATTGCTGTCATAAATACAAATATACCAAATCATGTCTTGGATTCGAGTTACGTCTTTGAAGTAATAACCAAGACAATCATTCATACTCTATTACCAAAATGTTCTTCAGGATGTGTGTGACCTTGGAGGAAGTATGAATCCCATTCTACCTCCATGTGTGTGACGATTCACTGTAAAACTAAAGAGATGAACACACGCACCACCACCACCACTTACTTCCTCAACAAAAGGTAAAGAACAAGTCTCCAGCAATGACGCCTCCTGTTGTGTCCGTGTGTAGCATGGATAATGGATATACCAAAAAGGTTCAGTACATTCAGTCCAAAGTTGGTTCAATTTGAAAACCGAACCTGTGACCTCTTCCAGTCCAATCACCACCTGACAGCGAATTAGCAGCGACCCAGAGACACGACAAACCACTAACAGGCGCTTTTCTCTTGCCTGAATAAACTGGAAAAAGATAGATGGCAATAAAAGACTCGTTAGTAGATAAGTGGTTCAGAAAGTTAAGCCATGAGAGGCTGAAGTCAGGGGTGCTTAGGGTGAAATAGAAGGCGCTTTGTGTTTGCCTCCTTGTTGGTCGCAGGACGGGCAGGACGCAGGGTTGAGGGGGGAGGCTACCCGGCTGCTGGCCAAGACGCGGCTCAACCCGTGGTAAGAGTGACGTGCCCCTGGGCGGCTCATATCTGTGGGGGACACGAAGGAGAGGAGACACGTGACGTACCTTCCTCCGTGGGTCCTGGCCGGCATGGGCGTCCTGCTGCTGCTGCTGAGGCGGAGACGGCATGCTGGCAGAGGTGGTGAAGGTGGTGGTGACTGTAGACCGGCGGGCGTGTGTGCAGGCGTGGGAGCTGGCGTGGATAAGTTATTACTCTTTCCTGGCGGGCACTTGACAGTCAGGGCGGTAGGGGGCAGGGGGTGGCGGGTGTTGGGGGGCCATGGTGGGGGTCATGAGGGCCTGGTCAGGTGGTGGTGGGGGTTGTGGGTGGTGGTGGGAAGGGGTGCTAAAGAGCCTCCTGTATCGTCTTCCTGCCGATGGTATCCCCTGTTCTCGGTGTCTGTGCTCCTGGGTCTTCAGCCACGATCACTTTAATGTCACCAGGAGGGCCACCACCTTCTGCTGCCGACACGTCGGCTGCCACTCTGCTGGTGCTGCGACGAGGGTGCCCACTCCTCCCCCTGCAGTGTGTTGTGGCACTCGCACAGGAACTATCGATCATATAATGTGGTGACCAGATGGTGACAGTGGCGGGCGAGTATGCACGGCGTCCGCTGTCCCCTCACCACACAACCTATACCCGCACCACACCCGCGACACCGCCTCGCTACACACACTACACCTTTACTCGGGGCCCGTCACACCCACACACCGTCTACCTTCCCTCCCCCACACACACACACCTCAAGGCAAGAATATCCACGGCCGGAAATGTACAGCGGGTGTTATTTATGGTCATCAAAGTGTTGGTGTTTTGCCGACCAGCATCAGCCCAGCAAGTCCTCGGCGCGGCACGGCACCACTGCCGACTTTGACACCACTGCTTCAGTTTACAACTGCTGCTGCTGCTGCTGCTGCTGCCGCCTCCTGCCCGGCAGATCAATGGCACCAGTTACCATGTGGGGAAGGGGGGGGGGGCACTCCAGCTCACTGTCACGGCCCACGCACAAGGTCAGTACTCAAGCGCAAGGTCAACACCCACACGGCGGGGCGGGGCGGGGCAGAGTGCGGGCACGCAGCGTGGCTCGGGTGTGCTCTGGTCATGTGGAGAGGTCAGTGGCAGTTTGACCTCTCATGGCACCGTGACCTGATCCGGTACCGGCAACAGGCAACTGGTGACCTGAGGCATGGGAAGATGTCACGCTACACGGGATCGATACGCGGCCGCGGCAGAGGGCGGAGGTGCGTGAGGCGTGAGGAAGCGTTCTGTGCTCACCAACACTGCTGAGGGGAGACTGAGGCGGCAAGCGTCGAGGCCCGAGGGGAGGCGATGAGGGGGAATGGGCGGTGGTGGCTGTGATCCCCCACCACCACCACCACGCTCTCCATCGCCCCCCAGGCCGCGCGCTTGTCTGTGAGCACCGCGCTGCCAGGCGACTCCTGCCACGGCCGCCATGCCACCTTCCTCGCTGTCCACCCTCCACCACACTTCGGTGCGGTGTTGGAGGGCGTGTGAGGGGAAACAAGTGACCAGCACACGCAAGCAGGACTAAAGGAAAATAAGCCAGGGGTCAGCGAGTGCCACGCCCATTCAAGCCGGGATGGGCGGCTGCCGGGTGCCAGATGATCAAGGCTGGTGCCGCGGCGGCTGGTGGGGCGGGCAGCTGCACACCCAGGGGAGGAAGGGAGTCCCCGCCGAGGTTACCAGGGACGTTCACGTGTGGGCATCATACTGTCCTCGTCGACGGACGCTTGCCTCGCCGCCCTCCGGGGACACCAAACAATGCCAAACATGTATGGGCCACGTGCTGCCACTGACTTCCTATAACATGCAGGCATTTTTCCAAGTTCAATGCATGGCAATGTGACCATATCGTAGGCAGGTATGCTAAAAAAAAGTGCAAGGCTGTGAATGGAGTAAATACACACACACACACACACACACACAGGGCACTCCGGGCTGCTCCAAGACATGCGTGAGGCTCACGCAGGTGTGCCTCATAATGACGCTTCCTCCCTGTGTCTGACCGAGGAATAATTATTATCACCTGAAGGCTCTTGAACGTCAAGCACGCATAAAAATAAATAAACTAACAGATGCAACACGCAGATGACAACAGAGAGACATGTTATTGTGCGTGTTTTAGGTGGTAGAAATCCATTAGCGACTATAATGCACGAAATACCGCAAAGCACACAGTACCGAGCCTCCCTCCCCGCGGGCAGCCGGTCAGACAACACACCCATGCCACGGCGGCACCACTCACTAAACAGTTGTGCTTTAATTATTATGTTGTCTGTTGTGACGTCCACATAAAACTGCATCGCGTGATTACCTTGAGAACCCGAGTCTTGGTGGTGTGCTTAGAGGGATATTACTTTACTGATAGATTTGTATATCAGTTACGGATGACATGCAGAAGGAGAACGAAGAGAAAAGAAATAAAACTAGAGAAAAGGAGAATGAAGAAGAATGAAGGAGAGGAGAAATTATTGAAATGAGCAAAATTAAGAGAAAAGAGTAAAACAAGCAAAACGGTGAGTGAGGGAGTTGGCGGGTAATGAAGGGAGGGAGTGGGCGGGTAATGAGGGAGGGAGTGGGCGGGTAATGAGGGAGGGAGTGGGCGGTATGAGGAGGATGGGCGGGTAATGAGGGGAGTGGGGTTGGGGGGGTGGGGGGTAGGGAGATATACCATGATAAAGATACGTCTATTTACCTAGTCGTAGCACACAGGGCCTGAGCTACAGGCGTGTGGTCCTCTCTCCGTATCTACATCCTCCGGTTTTCCTTTACATTTATGCATACTCCTTTACGCTATCACTTAAAATACATTCTAAGAGTCTACACTTCTATTGGGGAAACCGTGCATATATTTGTGTTAATCAAGCATTTTCTTTTCCTCAAACTTTTTCTTGTGTCCTCTGAAACATCTAACTCTTTTATTTTTTCTTCAATGCAATGGATCAGGTAAAGTATTGCAGAGGATAGAGTTGTTTTTAAAATGGATCAAGTAAGGTATTGCAGAGGATACAGTTGTGTTTAAAATGGATCAAGTAAGGTATTGCAGAGGATACAGTTGTGTTTAAAATGGATCAAGTAAGGTATTGCAGAGGATACAGTTGTGTTTAAAATGGATCAAGTAAGGTATTGCAAAAGATGAAATACTGCCTAAAATGGATCGCAAAAGGTATTATGTCCTAAAGGTATTTTTGATTGTACGTATTTTCTTTTCCGATCTTCTCTTTCGAGTTGAAATGAGGTGAAGTTGTGAGCTTAAGTAGAGTTGATTGAGGAGTCAGCAGAGAATAGGTTTGTGTTTATATTAGATCAAAAAAAGGTATCATGCCCGGAAGGTGTTTTTGATTATACATATTTCTTATACATCGTCGTCGTCTTTTTCGAGTTACTGTACTTAAGGGGAGCGTCCGGCAAAATAGTGACTGTGCCATAAAGACATTAATTTTCATTGAATCCATGTAAAATTTATAACATGAATTAGAAAAACACAGTACATACATACATACATCAATATTATGCCCTAAACCCCTTCTCCATGAGGTGAAGTTGTGAGCTTAAGTAAAGTTGATTCTTGAGTTTGAATATTTGAGATGATAAAAGAGTGATACATATAATATTGTGAGTAAAAATCTGTAGATAAACCAAATCTCTTAATATCATAGAGCGATTTTAAAGCCGATGTCTAATGTTTAACCTTTTTTTTTTTTTTCTCTCTCTCTCTCTCTCTCCACGGATAATTTTGAAATAATATAGCAGTATATTTGGAGTGGCCAATATTTAAGTTTCCCCCCCCCCCAAAAAAAAAAATCGTGAAATAAAAAATAATGTAAAGTTGATGTGGGTTGCGATTACTGTTGTAAAGTATTAGAATAATATGTGAACCAATAGGAGTGCGTCGTGCTGTGACGTCACAGTCTTGCTGCTCTGTGATTGGCTTACTGAAAGATGTGGGAGGAGGGGGAGGTGGAGGAATACATAGGAAGAACAGATGCCAGGACACCCTTTGGTCTATAACAGCAGTAGTGAAGATGTTCTTACCAAGACACAGGTTCTATTCTTCTTAACTCTAACCTGACGCGCTAACTCCTACCTCCTTTTTCCTTCTGAACCTTGCCTGCCAGCGCGCATCGTGTGTTTGGTATAAGCTTCTTGAGAAGGATGTCTCAAGAACAGAATACTGAAATGAAGCAGGGCTCCCCATCCGGATGTTTCGCAGGACTGAAAAAGTTCCTGAGATCTTTTGCTTGCGCGTGCAAGACTAAGAAGAGTCTTACGAAGAAGGAAGAACAGCAAAGAGTTGAAGCGGGGCGCCCTCAAGGCTGCCAGCAGGAGGGTTCGAGCCCCGCCGGGTCCGAGGACGGCCAACGACAGGACCGTAGCCTCCCCGGGGCACCTCTGGCGTCCCCTGAAAATATGATGGACGTTGAGGTCGCCCTAGCAACTGTAGAATCCTCCCTTTCGGACATTCCCTTTATTGACGAAGAGGAAGACATCCCCGCCCCTCAACCCTTTATGGAGTCTCCTCAGAGTTTGGTGATGTATTTGTACGCTCACCACTCGCCTGAACCTTGCGAGAAACATTTGAGTGTACAGCCATTAGCTCCCTGCACCGAGGGGCTCAAGGAATGTATGAACACCAGTGTTCCTGACGAGACCCTCGCAAACCACCACCAGCAGGAGGACAAGGACACCGAGGCCTGGCACCTCGTGACTAAGAAAAAGTCCAAATTAATCAAAAAGAAAATACAAGTGGACGCCAACGGGGCCAAGGCGGTAGCAGCGAGCCCCTCCCAGACCTGCGGCAAGTGTGCCTGCAGGCGGCGCAAGGGCCTCGCTCCTCACCAGGACTCGGGCGACAGTGTTCGTCAGTCCTGGGCTGAGGACACGGTGACGCTGATGCTGCCGGTGGCTGCCAACCGGCGCCGGCACGTCATAGGCCCTCGCGGGGACACCGTACGCCAGCTGCGTCAGCAGTACCCGGCGGTGAGGGTAGGGGTGCCCTCCCCTCTTGACCTTCAGTCTAAGGAGGTGACCGTCAAGGGCCCCAAGGGCCAGGCCACCGCCGCCGCGCGGGACATTACAAGCCGCCTGCAGGCCGTCGACAAGCAGGTGAGCGAGGCAGCGGTGCGCCAGGTGGTGGTGCAGGTGGCGCCCCACATGCGTGGGTACGTGGTGGGCCACGGGGGCGAGGCCCTCAGGGGCCTGGCACAGCAGTACCCCCGCGTGAGGGTTAGTGTGCCCCCAGCCAGCGACACGCGCACCGGCACCGTCGCCATCAGGGGCCCGGCCAGCGAGGTGGCGGCCGTGCAGGGCTGCATAGCGGCCCGTCTCCAAGCAGCCCGGCGGCAGCGGTGCCTCCCGAGGGCCCATCGTGTGCCTCCCTCGGTGCCCCTGGCTGCCAAGGCTGCCAAGGCACCTTGAGGTACCCCTCCGTGCCGTCCTCGGGCACGGAGGGGTCACCACCGCCACGGGCTGCCTTGGTCCGCGAGGAAATCTTTACTAGTGTCTTGTGTGACTTGTGTTGTGATGGAAAGAAGAATCAAGAAATTATATTTTTTGGCTTAATTCAAGGCTGTTTGTTATCAGATCAGACAGATGATGTTGTTGGGATGTTGCCTTCCTGTAACGGCACCATTGGTTTTGTTTTCTATGTTTTCTATTATTTTGTTACTGTTGCTGCTGCTTTATAACACTTTATAATACTTTATAATACTTTATAACACTTTATAATACTTTTATCTCATATTCTATAACCACACATTGTTGCGACAGTAATGGTTCGGGAATCCCTTGTAGCGGCTCACTCCAGTGTTCCAACCCGTTACAAGGGTGACGAGCAGACACTTGTACAGGCTCGCCTATGCTCTATTTATACATGCATACAAACATACTGAGTCCTCTCTCTCTCTCTCTCTCTCTCTCTCTCTCTCTCTCTCTCTCTCTCTCTCTCTCTCACACACACACACACGCACACACACACACACACACACACACGCACACGCACACGCACACACACATACACGCACACAGCAGGTCATGTCTCACCAATTTATTGAGTTTTTATAGGAAAGTTTATGAGACGGCAGATAATGATAAGGATTATGATATAATATATCTGGACTTTAGTAAGGCATTTGACAAAGTACCACACGAGCGACTCTTAAATAAGGTTAGGGCTCATGGTATAGATGGGAAGGTTCTTCATTGGATCAGAGCTTGGCTAAGTAATAGGCAACAAAGGGTTACAATTAATGGTTCCAAATCTGAATGGGGACTGGTGACAAGTGGAGTTCCACAAGGGTCTGTTTTGGGTCCATTACTATTTTTGATTTACATCAACGACTTGGATAGTGGGATTAGCAGTGATATCAGCAAGTTTGCTGATGATACTAAGTTAGGTAGGATTATTGGATCACAGTCTGACGTAAAATATTGCAGGGAGACTTAGATAAACTTAACGAGTGGGCAGTCAGATGGCAGATGGAATTTAATATTGATAAATGTAGCGTTATGAATGTTGGTAGAAAAAACCCTGGTAATAGATACACCATAAGCAATGTATCGCTGAAAAGATCAGAAGGTGAAAAAGATCTTGGAGTGCGGGTGAGCCCAGACCTCCGACCTAGGAAACAATGTATTGAGGCCAGAAATAGAGCTAATAGAGTATATATATTAGGATTCATTACCAGAAGTGTTAAAAGTAGAAGTGCGGAAGTTATTCTAAAGCTTTATCTGGCTCTAGTCAGGCCTCCCCTAGACTTGCATAGTCTAGGGAGGCCTGACTAGAGCCAGATAAAGCTTTAGAAAACTTCCGCACTTCTACAGTTCAGTTTTGGTCTCCATATTACAGGATGGATATAGTGTTGTTAGAAAAAGTGCAGAGAAGGATGACCAAAATGATACAAGGGATGCGTAACTTTAGTTATGAGAGGAGATTGAAGTTATTAAAATTACACTCACTCGAGAGACGCAGAGTAAGGGGCGATCTGATAGAAGTTTTTAAGTGGATAAAGGGATTTAATAGATAATAGAGTATATATATTAGGATTCATTACCAGAAGTGTTAAAAGTAGAAGTGCGGAAGTTATTCTAAAGCTTTATCTGGCTCTAGTCAGGCCTCCCCTAGACTATGCAGTTCAGTTTTGGTCTCCATATTACAGGATGGATATAGTGTTGTTAGAAAAAGTGCAGAGAAGGATGACCAAAATGATACAAGGGATGCGTAACTTTAGTTATGAGAGGAGATTGAAGTTATTAAAATTACACTCACTCGAGAGACGCAGAGTAAGGGGCGATCTGATAGAAGTTTTTAAGTGGATAAAGGGATTTAATAAAGGAGAGGTAGGAAAAGTTCTTACGGCTTTTAACCAGGGTAGAACAAGAAGTAACGGATTCAAGCTGGAAAAGCGTAATTTAGAAAGGAAATAGGGAAAAACTGGTTCACAAATAGGGTGGTGAATGAATGGAATGGTCTCAGTAGACAGGTAGTTATTGCTGAGTCATTGGGGAGCTTTAAAGGGGAGCTGGATAGGTTCATGGATGGGGATGAAAGGTGGATGTAGGTAGTGTTAGGTGACAGGAACTACCACGTGTAGGCCTCGCGGCCTCTTGTAGCTTCCTTATTTTCTTATGTTCTTATATTCAAGGTGACACGAGGCATTCATTCCTAACCATTGTCATTTTCTAAACCCAAGTCCTTTCTGTCATCTTCCCCTAAGTCAATTACTAACTTACGTACAGTGTTGTGGTGGCATACGAGAGATAAAAAATCAAGAGAAAATACTGGAAAGACTAAAAGGAGGAAAGTTTTCGAAATAGTGATGGTGACTTGGTGTCTTAGGCAGGAGTAGTGATGAGGAATGGAAGGTGAAGTAATGAAGGTGGAGACATTTTTGCCGCGCTTCCAAGAGGGTTTGATGTGTACTCCTCCCCGCCTAGCACCGCACGGAAGGTCCTTAAGGGTGTCTGTAGCCTTTTGCCGAGACGCGTAGGGCTGTGCGGGGCGAGGAAAGGAGTCCATTAACGCTACCGAGAAAGCTGTCGAGGCGGCGAGGGTGAAGAGCAAGGAACACACACACACACACACACACACACACACACACACACACACACACACACACACACACACACACACACACACACATACACACATACATACACACACACACACGCACACTGGATAAATGGAGACTGGATAAATGTAAATACGGAGACGGGACCACACGAGTATAGCTCAGGCCCTGTAAAACACAACTAGGTAAATACACACCCACACCCACACCCACACACAAACACATACACACACGCATACACATACACACATCACACACACACACACAAACACAAACCCACACACACACACACAGAACAGAGTAATTGGTTCGTCTCTATGGCTTTCCAGACCCATCTTATCAGGTAGACTTTTCTTTAGTAAGTGTTCTGTTTGTGTGGAAAAAGATGTTATGATGATTTGATGTTTGTGGGAAGTGTCATTTTCGATAAATTTCCCATCTCTTGCTTTTTGCTTATTTTAATGACGCGTAAAATGTGGGTTATAAATGTTAGAGCTTCATGTCACCAAATGGGGAGGCGGTGGCCGAGTGTTTAGCGTTTTGGAATGGTGAGCTCGATGTCCCGAGTTCGAATCCTGCCGGGGGCAACTCTTTCAACCATCTTTAACGCGGTGGATAAGAGCCTGGTAGTTGTGAGCACAAGGGCCCGAGTTCAAGTCCAGCTAGGAGCAACTGTTTCTTCCATCGTCTAGTGGCCGATGATACCCACATGCTGCATGAGCCTCACCTTCGACTGCGACTACACGTGCGGCGGAAGCCACCAGGTGGCAGCTTGAGCCTCAGGTCAAACCATCACAGAACACCATCACAGGTGTCACTATAAGAATCCAACCTGCGCCACTAAGGTTGAGAGCCAACCATCACAGCTCTCAAGAATGTGCAGGACCCTCCAACTGAGCCCTCAACGAAAAATAAGAATAGCCTGCAGGCGCTATAGGCTCCAACGTAAAAAATAAAAAAAAAATAATAAAAAATAAATAAACATTATGGGTTAATATATTTGGTTGACCTGACTTGAACTGACATGGCACGTGATTTCAGCTGTCTATGTGATACAAATCCTAACAATCAAGATGTTTGTGTACAAATATGCCTTATTAATTAATGATATTCTAGGAAGCTCGTACTCGTAATGATTAGAAGATAAAATAGTTTGCCATTTTTTCTTTACCTGTGAATTTCAATTATAATGACAAGACAATGTAGTTACAAGGGTTTCCACATGGGGTTTCTTTCTTCACTTTTAGTGTTTCCCCATTGCGATTTGTTCCGGCTGACTGACCTGCAAACTGTCCTACTTACTCCCGCGGCCTAGTTTTTCTGTGGACGCAAATACAGGATCCTGATATATGTGTGTGTGTGTGTGTGTGTGTGTGTGTGTGTGTGTGTGTGTGTGTGTGTGTGTGTGTGTGTGTGTGTGTGTGTGTGTGTGTGGCGTGTGTGTGTGGTGTGTGGTGTTGTGTTGTGTTTGTATGTGTTTGTAGTGTGTGTGTGGGGTTGTGTGGTGTGGTGTGTGTGTGTGTGTGTGTGTGGTGTGTTGTGTGTGTGTGAGTGTGTGTGTGTGTGTGTGTGTGTGTGTGTATGTGTTGTTGTGTGTTGTGTGTGTGTGTGTGTGTGTGTGTTGTGTTGTGTGTGTGTGTGTGTGTTGTTGTGTGTGTGTGTGTGTGTGTGTGTGTGTGTGTGCTGTGTTGTGGTGTGTTGTATGTTGTTGTGTGGTGTGTGTGTGTGTGTGTGTGGGTGTGTGATGTGCTGTGATGTGGTGTGTGTGTGTGTTGTGTGCTGTGTGTGTGTGGTGTGTGTTGTGTGTGTGTGTGTGTGTGTGTGTGTGTGTGTGTGTGTGTGTGTGTGTGTGTGTGTGTGTGTGTGTGTGTGTGTGTGTGTGTGTGTGTGTGTGTGTGGTGTGTGTGGTGTGTGTGTGTGTGTGTGTGTGGTGCTGTGTGTGTGTGAGTGCTGTGTGTGTGTGAGTGCTGTGTGTGTGTGAGTGCTGTGTGTGTGTGAGTGCTGTGTGTGTGTGTCTGTGTGTGCCTCTGTGCGTAGAAAGCCACGCTAAAAATGATCACAAATCGAGAGACTGGAAAGACTAAAACGAGGAAAGCTTTGGAAATGACCAATGTCTGAGGAGTTGAGGAAACACTTACCAGATAGGAGAGCTGGGTTTTCAGGGAGGCGTAATGCAGCGGATGACAGCAATCGCCTTACTGTCTGTCTGCTGGACGTGAGAGGAACGGCGATGTGGGCTGGAAAGAAAAGAAGAAGCGGTGACGTAAATATACAAGGAGCGAAACAAGATGATGCACGAGGATGAGAATAACAAGGAAAGAAAGAGAAAATGAAAGGCAAAGACATGACACCACAGTATGCGAAGAAAAAAAAGAGCAAGAACCGTGGAGAGATAATTGGATGGAGACAGGAATGGTATAAGAAACAGACAGAGAAGAGAGAGGAAGAGAAAACGAGAACAAAGGGGATATAAAATAAGAAAGACTATAAACAGATCCTATCACAAGAAGGAACAAGGGGTTTCTGGACGCGTGAATGGGGAAGAAAGAAAGACACGGCTAGAAAAGGAGAGAAATCTGAGACAAAGAGAAAAAAATCTGATTAACAATATGAGGGTTGTGGGAAGGGGAAGGAAGGAAGGAATGGTAGGAATTGAAGGCAGGGAAGGAAGGAATGGTAGGAATTGAAGGCAGGGAAGGAAGGAATGGTAGGAATTGAAGGCAGGGAAGGAAGGAATGGTAGGAATTGAAGGCAGGGAAGGAAGGAATGGTAGGAATTGAAGGCAGGGAAGGAAGGAATGGTAGGAATTGAAGGGAGGGAAGGAAGGAATGGCAGGAATTGAAGGCAGGGAAGGAAGGAATGGTAGGAATTGAAGGCAGGGAAGGAAGGAATGGTAGGAATTGAAGGCAGGGAAGGAAGGAATGGCAGGAATTGAAGGCAGGGAAGAAAGGAATGGTAGGAATTGAAGGCAGGGAAGGAAGGAATGGCAGGAATTGAAGGCAGGGAAGGAAGGAATGGTAGGAATTGAAGGCAGGGAAGGAATGATTGATAATTAAGGGTGGCATAAGCTTAGGAGAATAAAGACCTAAACAAATATGATTAACAAAATGAGTTGTGGGTTGCGAGAAGGGGAAGGAAGGGGAAGGAAGGGTAGGAATTGAAGGAAGGGAAGGAATGATTGATAATGAAGGGTGGCATAAGCTTAGGAGGCACCACGTAAACACTGCTGCTCACACTGATATTGCTTATTGATTATTGGTATTCAGGCCACTTGGTCGCCGCCTACCTGATTGACGCTGCGGGGAGGCGCTTCGCTTCGCTCCCGTCCCGAAAATTGAAATAGAAACGATGGAGGAGGATTTTGCCGCCGGGTGCCTGATCTGATTTAGTAGCAGTCCAATAGAAGGGCCGATATATGGAGGGTTTTCGTGGAGGCTGGGGACAAGGCAGATTTTATTAGAGTTGTCAAGACGTGCGCGGCTGTGAATTTGAGTGTTTGAGTGACAGACAAAGTGACAGGTTTGAGATGTTAAAAGATTGGACGACTGCTACTACTACTACTACTACTACTACTTGTTGTTACTACTACTACTACTACTACTACTGGAACTACCACGTGTAGGCCTTGCGGCCTCTTGTAGCTTCCTTATTTTCTTATGTTCTTATGTACTACTACTTGTTGTTACTACTACTACTACTACTTGTTGTTACTACTACTACTACTACTACTACTGGAACTACCACGTGTAGGCCTTGCGGCCTCTTGTAGCTTCCTTATTTTCTTATGTTCTTATGTACTACTACTTGTTGTTACTACTACTACTACTACTTGTTGTTACTACTACTACTACTACTTGTTACTACTACTACTACTACTACTACTACTACTACTACTACTACTACTACTACTACTACTATTGCTACTTTTACTTATAGTTATACTACAACTACAACTACTACTTCTCCTTCTACTATTAATACTACTACTACAACTACTACTTCTCCTTCTACTACTACTACAATTTGTTACTACTACTACTACTACAACTACTACTACTACTACTGCTACTACTACAGCTACTACTACTACTACTATACTACCACAATTACTTCTACAGCTACAATTATACGGCACAAAAGGACTACAAAGACATTAGAATTCCCCTCAACATATGCTACGCCTAAGTAATTTCCTCTCTACCTCCTCCAGCAGCCGCGTCAGTCTCTCACA
>JACEEZ010020968.1:650587-675587 GCA_016584305.1 Chionoecetes opilio
ATTTTCTGTGGTTTATTAAATGTTTTTTAATTTTTTTGGTGGATTTTCTTGTATCCATATTCTTTCTATTTTCTGTGGTTTATTGATGTTTTTTTGGTGGATTTTCTTGTATTTATATTTTCTTTCAATTTCTTGTGGTTTATAAGGTTTTTTTGGTGGATTTTCTTGTATCTATATTTTCTTTCTATTTCCTGTGGTTTATTAAATGTTTAAAAAAAATTTTTTATACTTAATTCGTTGTATTATTATTTTATTTTCATTCATTGCATTTATGTCTATTTTTTTCCTCTTTCTCCATCTCTCTCCTGCTATTTAGTTTTATCTGTTTTGTTCTTCCTATTTTTTTTTATTCCCTGCTTTTGTTCGTTTAGTGTTATTGTTTCCCTTACTTTCTTGCGCTTTAAGGGTCTTGTTCCTATCAGTATTAATGTTATTTTTGCATTTATTCATTTCCCATTACCTCCTCTATCCCACCTCTCTTTTTCTTTTTCCCCTAAACCTTCTTTTTCTTTACCTCCTTTCTTCCTTATTCAGTATTCCAAGAAAGTCTTCCTCTTTTTTTCCTTTCCAAAGTCATGAGGAATTTCCAGCTAAGACCAACAAAATTCAAGGAAAGGTTAAAACAAAAATTTCAAGCGGCTTAATGTGAATTAAAACACACAAAGTCCGCAATACATTTCCTTGAGCAAGAAACATTTGGCCAGAAAGTATCCGAGAAATCTTTATTTTTACAGCATAAACTCCGCAGCTGTGAAGATCTGGCCTACTGTCCTTGCCTCTGCCGCTTTATTTACAGTTTTTCCCTTTTCTTCTCCCTTTGCTCACACCCTTTTTCTTTTCTTCACCCTTTGCTCACACCCTTTCCATTTTCTTCTTGTTCAGTCTCCCTTTGTACAGTCTTTCCGTTTTATTCTCCTTTTACTCACAGCTTTTCCTTTTTCTTTTCTCCCTTTACTCACAGCTTTTCTCTTTTGATTCCCCTTTACTCACACCCTTTCCATTTTCTTCTTGCTCAAGTTTCTCCCTTTTCTTCTCCCTTGTTACGGCCTTTCTCTTTTCTTCTCCCTTTGCATAGTCTCTCCATTTTCTTCTCTCTTTGCATACATCGTTCCCTTTTCTTCTCCCTTTGCACAGCCTTTCTTTTCTTCTCCCTTTGTACAATCTTTCCCTTTTATTCTCCCTTTGTACACAGCCTTTCCCTTTTATTCTCCCTTTGTACACAGCCTTTCCCTTTTATTCTCCCTTTGTACACAGCCTTTCTTTTCTTCTCTCTTTGTACACACTCTTTCCCTTTCCTCACAGCCTTTCTCTTTTCTTCTCCCTTTGTACACATTCTTTCCCTTTTCTTGTCCTTTTGCTCATTGCCTTTCCATTTTCTTCCCCATTTGCTCAGTCTTTCTCTATTCTTCTTCCCTTTGCACAGTCTCTCTTTTCTTCCCTTTGCACAGTCTCTCTTTTCTTCTCCCTTTGTACAGTCTTTCCATTTTCTTCTCCCTTTGCACACAGTTTTCCTATTTTCCCTTCCTTTGCTCCACCATTTCCCTTTTTCTATTTCAATCACAATCTTCCTCTCCCTTTGCTTACAATCTTTCCCTTTTATTCTCCCTTTGATGATCGCCTTCCCTCTCTCTCTCTTTTTTCTCACTATACCTTCCACTCCCTTCTCCCTTGCCCTCCCTTTTTTTACAGCCTTTCCTTTCTTTCTTCCTTGAGATCCCTTGCAGCAAGAACAAGTGAACTTAAAAACTGTATGATGGAAAATCCGTAGAAAATGGTACGTGAACAAAATCAAAATGTTCTTACCTTAGAAATAAATAAATATAATAGAAAAAAAAAAAAAAAATGTAGCTATATACATAAGAAATATTAACATTGGAAAAAAGTAAACATTATATTATAGAAAAATGTTAACAAAATCATAATTAGTAAAGATGAAATAAGTAAACAAAATTAAAATCAGTAAAAAAAAGGAGTAAATAAATAAACTAAATTGAAATCAGTACTATAATCTATTGAAATAAGTTAACATAAAAGTAAACAATATGGAAGCAAGCAAACAAAATATAAACATTCGTATCCCAAAAATAAATAGACAACTAAATAAAACAGGATAAAAATAAGTAGAGAACACAAATAATAAAAAAATATATAAAAATGTTCCTAACTCAAAAAGTAATATCCAGAGGCCATTGTTTTGACAAATGTTGCTCAATCACATTTGTATATTCGTATATTTTTATACATTTATGCATATTTTTTGCAACACGCGGGTCGTTTATATTAAATTTTTGTAGTACTTTATGAATATGGGGGATTTAGAGAGAGAGAGAGAGAGAGAGAGAGAGAGAGAGAGAGAGAGAGAGAGAGAGAGGAGAGAGAGAGAGAGAGAGAGAGAGAAGAGAGAGAGAGAGAGAGAGAGAGAGAGAGAGAGAGAGAGGGTAGGGAGAAGAGAAGAGAGAGAGAGAGAGAGAGAGAGAGGAGAGAGAGAGAGAGAGGAGGAGAGAGAGGAGAGAGAGGAGAGAGAGAGAGAGAGAGGAGAGAGAGAGAGAGAGAGGGGAGAGAGAAGAGAGAGAGAATGTAAATAAGGTCATATTTATATCTTGATTCACGTAGCCTGTCACATTATACATTCTCTCTCTCTCTCTCTCTCTCTCATGGGGCCCAATGTCTTAATCTTCCTATTGATTCCCTCCTATTGCATTCTTTCTTTCCTTCCTTCCTTCCTGCTTCTCTTCCTCCATCCTAAAAACAAAATACGATACGTGGAACAAAGAGAACAAAAATCGAAGAGCGGGATCGATGTGAAGACAATGAAGGAAGACAACGGCGTCAACAATGATGGATTTGGAGAAGACTGAAAATTAAAGATCTATTGTGAAAGGATTGGTGATTATTTGCTTCACAATTTTTTTTCTTCATTTAAAATTTGGGGTAATGTAGTTATATTTATTGTATTTATTGTAACTTAGCTTTAATAATTTTGTTTAGTATTGCTCTTATTTGCTTTTGTATTGTGTGAGTGTGTGTGTGTGTGTGTGTGTGTGTGTGTGTGTGTGTGTGTGTGTGTGTGTGTGTGTGTGTGTGTGTGTGTGTGTGTGTGTGTGTGTGTGTGTGTGTGTGTGTGTGTGTGTGTGTGTGAGTGAGTGAGTGAGTGAGTGAGTGAGTGAGTGAGTGAGTGAGTGAGTGAGTGAGTGAGTGAGTGAGTGAGTGAGTGAGTGAGTGAGTGAGTGAGTGAGTGAGTGAGTGAGTGAGTGAGTGAGTGAGTGAGTGAGTGAGTGAGTGAGTGAGTGAGTGAGTGAGTGAGTGAGTGAGTGAGTGAGTGAGTGAGTGAAGGCGTATATCAAAATTCATCAATCATTATAATCTAATTAATAAAAAAAAAACTCAGTTACTCGTGCAATTATGAATTTCACTTATATTTGTTTTACACGGAGGAGCAATTAAAATAAATCACCGCAACCATTATTACTCTTCAACCCGTAACTACGTCGCACTGTAATCATGCTGTGCTATCAAGTGTAATTATGAAATGCAAGTTATTACAATTAAACAGTTATACCATAAAAATATAATGTGCTTTGTCTGTATTTTCATCACTGTAGTACATACAAGAGGAACGTGGAATTACCTACAGTACATTGCGAACCACATGTTAACACCCTCACACCCAGATCTTTCCTTTGCTATAAAAAATTGTTTGTTGTTAGCCATAGAATAACGAAAAGTAACTAAATATACCAAATTAGTTAGTCGACAAGGATACTAAATAGGTCATATCTATAAAATATTGCTTATATTAACTAAAAATCGTCTAATGGTAACCAAATTACAATGGATATTACGTTCTGGGCCTCAAGGGGTTAAGGGGAAGGTGTTAGGAAATGGGAGTGGGAGATATAGTGTTGACTTTGCTTGTGAAATGCGAGGTTTTAGGTGAGGGGTAACGTGTGGTTGTTGGCTGAGAGAATATTATGTGCTTTGGATGTATACAGAAAAATCCTCAGTGTCAGTATCCTTATATCTATGTCTAAGGGCGGAGGAAGAGGGTGATGAGGGAAACGTCAATGGGATGTGTGAGGAGAGAGGAGACGGTGGATATAGATTAAAGTGAAACCCAACACAGGTAGGGAAGCTGATTACGTTCTGAAGAGAGAGAGAGAGAGAGGAGAGAGAGAGAGAGAGAGGAGAGAGAGAGAGAGAGAGAGAGAGAGAGAGAGAGATGTACTCAAGGTTATGAAAGAAGCAGGCAAGATAGAGTCGTAAAAGATTAAAAATAAAAACCCTGCCACAAAGGGAGACTTGAAGGAGGAGGACAAACAGGGTAAAGGAGAGGCGCGATGTAAGAAGAAGGAAGAGGAAGGAAACATATGAAGGGAATGGAAGATCAGAGAGAGAGAGAGAGAGAGAGAGAGAGGAGAGAGAGAGAGAGAGAGAGGAGAGAGAGAGAGAGGAGAGATCACAGGAAGAGGCCAGAGAAACACCCTAACTCCCCCCCCCTCCAACCTTCGTCCTCTGCCTCACTTTAGCTTCACTCGAGGAGAAAATTAGAAGCGGTCACCCCAGCCTCACACCAGCAGCGACGCGACCTTCCCCTCCTTCCCCCTCTTAACCCACCCTCTCGACGGCTCTATCTACGCGACGCCGGGGACGAAATGACACTAAGACGAAGGGTAACTCTCGTAGATTGCCAATATAAAGTCTCATGAAGTAATAATCCCGCTAACATCGATCAAGGTTAGTAGGTCTTCTTTCTTTATATTTCTCATTTCCTTGGTACATCTTAATTGTAGAATGTAGATAGGTAATAATGTGTTTGAAGGTGATGTTGCTTAATGATGCGATGACTTGCTGATGGGATTAAAACTAAAAAAAGTGGAGTAGAATAAAGAACAAGAGAGGTGTTCGTGGAAAGATAAAATAAGAAATAAAAATACAAAAAGTAAATAGATAAATTAAATAAGACACTGCTCTATAGGAAGTAAATACAAATCCAAGTATATATATTCTATAAATACTTATATATATTTAAAGCACCTTCAGCTATAGATCACAGGTGTCACTATAAAAATCCAGCCTGCGCCACCAACGGGCGAGGGCCAACCATCACGACCCTCCAGAATGTGCAGGGCCAACCACCTAGGTCCTCAAGGATAAACATAATAGCTTACAGGCGCCATAGGCTTCAACGTAAAAAAAAAAATAATAATAATAAAAATAAAAATATAATTCAACACATGCCCGCGGAGGAGTCACACAAGAGCACATTTCCCCTTAATTAAGCTGAGATCCAAACACCCATATACGATAGCCAGGTGGATGAAGAACCGTCTGAACCATCCATCATTTTCACCAGTTAAGCTGTACAATCCCTTAGACCAGGTTATAATCGAGATTAGGAACCCTTAGAACCCTTAGACCAGGTTAGAAGCGATATTAGGATTCCTTAAGAGCCCTTAGACCAGATTAGGAGCCCTTAGAACCCTTAGACCAGGTTAGAAGCGAGATTAGGAGTCCTTAGAACCCTTAGACCAGGTTAGAAGCGAGATTAGGGGCCCTTAGAACCCTTAGACCATTTTAAGCAGATTGGGGGCCCCTTTAGCCAAAGGTTGGGACGAGAAAAGGGCGAGGGAAGGAGCTCAAGTTGACAGCAATTAAGGGCGAGACAAGCGAGACCGTCCAGGCAGAGAAGGGATGGTTAAATAGTGAGGGGAATTAGCTCCATAGTGTGATAATATAGTGACACGCAGGACAAAAGTGCCAATCTTTTTTGGGTTCCTAGGGACTTTTAATAAAAAAAAAAACCCCATGCCCCAAAAAAACGGACCATTTTCAGTTTTTAGGGTCAAAATCCAAGATGGCGGCCGAAAAAGGAAAAAAATCGTAAATAATGTTAACTTCGCTAATTTTGGGATTTAAAAAAACTGTTTTAAACCATCTATTTGTAGGTAAGATGCCCAGGGAGTTTTTGGGGAACCACAAATTTTGCATTAGTATCGGGAAAACTAAGATAAGGGGTACATGAGAAAAATAGGGTCGCCGATAAAAAATTTACTTGTGAGACACATTTGTTTTATACATGTAAGTATATGAAAATACTTTGTGTAGACTATTTTTAATGAAACTGAAAACATGTATTGAAGCATAATGAAACACAAGCAAGTTAGTTTTTCGCAATTCAGTAAAAAGGTCAGTACAGTTCAGCCCAGTTTTTGATATATTTGCAGGGGGAAATCCCGGGTTTTTAAGACATTTATAAGTTCAGTGCAAAACTTTTGCATTTTTGGGATTGTGTCCCAAAAATGGTTCCCATTTGGGCCGCCTGTGGACCCATCCAAACTCTTCAGGGGAAAGCCGGGGAAAGCCAGGATAAGCTTTTCCCTCAGATTTCCTTACCTTTCCGGGAAATGCTTTTAGGTTTTGGCTTTTAAAAGGGGTTTTTTGGAGGTGATATAATGCCGAAGTCCCTAAGTCTTTCCAAAAAATGTTGTGTAAGTTACAGGAATAGGTACGTCCCCTCCCGCGTTTTTCCCCTGTAGTTTTAAGTTCAACAAAGCTCTTTAATTGACCATTTTGGCTCGTTTATCCAGCTCACGTTTCCCCTTTGTTGGGCTATTTTGCCCCCTTAACCCATATCTTTTTGGTACTTTTTCGACTTCTAAATGATACTTTAGTTCATTGAACCAGATCCCACCAGTTTTTTTGAAAGTATTTTCCCGTTTTGATTGGGTGGCCTTTAAATTTTAAATTGTATTCCGCCATTTATTGCAATTCATGCTTTTTTTGGGGGGCCACTTCACACAGAATAAAAAGTGTTTTTTGCGACCCGTTGACCGACGCTTTGATCGCGGGGGTGCCTGGTACCGGGAGTTTCCTCATTCTTCTTTTGTTTACGTTTTACTCAGCTCTCTTTAAAGCTTACTTTTTTTAAACTTTTTGGTGACATGCCCGATCCCAAGAAGCTTTGTTTCTGAAAAAACGTTTTTGGGGTCCATGTTCCCAAAATCAACGTCAACGGGAAAGGGCACCTATTTTTTCGAAACTCTCTGACATGGCAAGAAAGCCCTTTTATGCTCGTCAGTTTGCGGTTTGTCTATTTTTTGGAATGAGAAGGGGGGCAGTGCCTTTTACTCTCTGGCAAATGACAAAATGTCCATCCAGGGTGTGTTTTTCACGAGCCGAGATTCAAGTTTTGAAAAAAACCTGCAAAAAAAAAAGACATTTCCAAAAGCCACATAATATAGTTAAAATACGTTAGTAATCTTTACTATTATGCTTTTCTTGTATTTTACAAAAAAACTTTTATTGTATTAACAAAACCTTAACCTACTTGATTTTAGACTCACATCATCAACAAACCTGTACTTGTGGGTAACTTGACATAACTAAACGATGCACAGTAATAAAAACCCCAAAAATAGAAAAAAAAGGTCATCACGCCAACGAAACTTTTATGAGGCACTGACAAAGTGAAAAATACAGCATCAAAAATTTCAATTTGCTCAAGTAAACACTGAATAAAAGATGATATTTAACATCAACACATTTTTTGAGGACAGACAACAAAAAAAGTCATAAAAAAATGTCTCACGAACGTAAAATTTTTATATCGAGCGACCCAATTTTTTTTTACAGTGACCCTTATTTTGTTTTGTGATCAATCAAAATCGAGGGGTTTCCAAGCGACTCCCCGGGGATCATTACCTACAAATGATGTTTACCATGTTTTTAAGTCCCAAAATTTGCAAGTTATCATTATTTATCGATTTTTCCCCTTTTTTTGGCCCCCCACTTGGATTTTTACCCCTAATCACTGATAAAATGGTCCCAATTTTTTTTTTTTAAGTAGTCCCTAGAAACATAAAAAAAAATTGGACTTTTTTCCAGCGTGTACGATGTTTCCCCTTATTCCCTACTAAAAGCAAGACCCGAATGAGCCTACACGAGTAAATGGATCACGGTATTGTATTAAGCAAGGCAGCTGATGCAACAAACGGGAGGAGGAAGGAAGGAGTGAGGGAGTGGGAGGAAGGAATGATGGAGTGGGAGGAAGGAGTGAGGGAATGGGAGGAAGGAGGAGGAGGAAGGAGTGAGGGAGTGGGAGGAAGGAAGAGGAGGAGTGAGGGAGTGGGAGGAAGGCAGAGAGACTGAGACAGGCGGAGAGAGAAAGTAGAGGAAGACGTATATAGAAAACTACGATGATATGAGAGAGAGAGAGAGAGAGAGAAGAGAGAGAGAGAGAGAGAGAGAGAGAGAGAGAGAGAGAGAGAGAGAGAGAGAGAAGAGAGAGAGAGAGAGAGAGAGAGAGAGAAGGAGAGAGAGAGAGAGAGAGGAGAGAGAGAGAGAGAAGAGAGAGAGAGAGAGAGAGAGAGAGAGGATAGGAGAATGACGAGGACGAGGACGAGAATAAGGGCTGAAGAGGAAAAAAAGTAAAAGCCTAAGAAAAGACGAAAAAGAGAGAACCAAGTGGAGATGAATCAAGAAATGAGATGTAAAGATAAAGGAATAAACAGAAAAAAAGGAGACTGAAGGGTATAAAGGGTATATATATATAAAATATATATATATATATATATATATATATATATATATATATATATATTATAAATATATATTATACAAATTAAGAGGCCGAGAGGAGACAGAGATACACAACAGAAGGGGAGGGGAGGGGAGAGGGGGAAGGAAAGGGGGGGAGTTCCTACACATTACTCTCACTTTACTCCGCCATTCAAAACACTCCCTCAGCCCCTCTCTCATTCACAAAAACACATAACGTCACATGCTGTCATCAAACCCCCCCCCCCCCACTCAACCCCAGGAGCCCCTTTGTTTTGCTGATCCAAAACTCACGGATTGATGGGTTTTTGCATTTTAATCTCAAATCGTCACCACCATGTTTGTATCTATTTTTTCAAAATATGTTTTGTGTGTGTGTGTGTGTGTGTGGTGTGTTGGTGTGTGTGTGTGTGGGTGTGTGTGTGGGGTGGGGTTGTGTGTGTGCGTGTGTGTGTTGTGTGTGTGTGTGTGTGTGTTTGTTTGTGTGTGTGTGGGTTTTGTTTGTGTGTTTGGTTTGTGTGTGTGTGTGTGTGTTTTGTGTGTGTGTGTGGGGGTGTGTGTGTGTGTGGGGTTTTGTGTGTGGTGTGTGTGTGTGTGGTGGTGTGTGTGTGTAGTAAGGGAAGTAAGTAAGTAAGTAAGTAAGTAGTAGTAGTAAGTAAATTTATTTGCCATTACAAATCACACGGGATATTAAAATATAAAAAAAAAACGTATGAGGCACGGTCTGTCGAGCATAACTCTTTGACAGACAAAATCATAACTAAGGTTTTTCAGTAGTACAGGCATTATAATAAGTGACTATAATATAATAATAAAATGGGTGTGTGTATGTATGTATGTATGTATGTGTGTGTGTGTGTGTGTGTTGTGTTGGTGTGTGTGTGTGTGTGTGGTGTGTGTGTGTGTGTGCCGCGCGTAAAGTGTTGGTTCTATATATGGAGCCAAGAACTACGAGCAATGCGTTGAATCTTTCAGTTCATTCTTGACACAGCAAAGGTTGCCGCGTATCTTTAAAGATGAGAGGATTTGTAGCTACCGACGCTGCCCAAAAAAATCTGTTCTTTAATTACTACACGCGCCACACATACCAAATCTCTCTCTCTCTCTTCTCTCTCTCTCTCCCTCCTCTCTCCTCTCTCTCTCTCTCTCTCTCTCTCTCTCTCTCTCTCACACACACACACACACACACACACATAATTATGGAAACGTTTAATTCAAGAAAAAAACAAAACGAAGACAGCCAGACGGTCAGACAAACCCACTTATAAAATGACTGGCCTGGTACTAATTAACTGTGTGTGTGTGTGTGTGTGTGTGTGTGTGTGTGTGTTTTGGGTGTGTGTTGTGGTGTGGGGTGTGTGGTGGGTGTGTTTTGTGTGGGGTTTTGTGTGTGGGGTGTGTGTGTGGGGGGTGTGTGGGGTTTTGTGGCCTGAGGCAATGGAGAAAAATGGATGACAAATAAAGAAAGATTTAAAAACGCAGAGGCGGGGCGAGAGAGAGAGAGAGAGAGAGAGAGAGAGAGAGGAGAGAAGAGAGAGGGGAGAGAGAGAGAGAGAGAGGAGAGAGAGAGAGGAGAGAGAGAGAGAGAGAGAGAGAGAGAGAGAGAGGAGAGAGAGGGGAGAGAGAGAGAGGGGAGAGAGAGGAGAGAGAGAGAGAAGAAGAGAGAGAGAGAGGGACAAAGTAGCTTCCCCCACTCCCAACATTCCCTTTGCCTAAACCTCTTCTATTCCTCCTCCTCTTTTTTTTTTTTTACTAATCTTTCACATTCTTTATCTTCGCCTACTGATCATTAATTTCCCCTGACATGAATATCAAAAAAAAAATTAGTAGACAACCACAAAATCAACAAATAAATAAAAAAAGATGAAGAGCAATTATATAAAAAGTCCAATATTTCCACCGCCGATCTATGAAATGAAATTGAAGAGACAGAGTGGCTCTAAAGCCCTTTTTCAAAACCATCCCGGACCATGATTTAACCCAGCCTCCCCCACAGCTGCACCCCCCCAACCTAGCCTCCCACCTTCCACCCTCATCCCTCAGGTTAAACCCTAAACTAGCCCCATCCCCCACCCGACCCTCACCCCCTTTTACCCCCCAACCAACCCCCCCACCCCCCACCGTCAAAACCCCTTTCCCCTTTTTTACCCCAACCCAATCCCACGCCCACCATTATCCCTCACCCTTATACCCCACCAACCCTCACCCCCCCAAAACCCCTCCCCAAGGTTTTTTACCCCCCAACCCCATCCCCCCTCCCCCTAAACCCCCTTTTATCTCCAAAAACCCCCACCTCCCCATCTCCCCAAACACCATCCCTCAGCCTTATACCCCCAAAAATCCCCCTTCGCCCCTCCAACACTATCCCCCGTTTCCTTTCCCACCCACCCCCAACCCCCTCCCCCCGCCCCCCAACACCATCCCTTTAGGCCTTATACCCCCCAACCCCAAACCCCACCCCCCCACACCATCCCTCAGGCCATATTTTCCCCCCCCCGCCCCCTCCCCAAAGTGAATGTTGCTCCCCGGAATAGTACTCCCGAACTTTCCTGAACTTTGTAAAAACCCACCCCCTCGTCTTTTCCCGCTTTTATCTTTCCCCAAACAAAAACGCAGGCTTTTTTCTCCTCTCCCCCCTCGGTCTCGCTTCATCCTTCCCACTCCTCGCTTTGGGTTTCTTTGTGTTCCCCTTTTCCCATCAGAACATATTTTAAAAAATTTTTCCCTTTTCCCTTTTTATTCCCTTTACTTTTTCGTTTAATTCTTTTATCTCCTACCAAGACCCTTTTACCTACTTTTTCCATTTTGATTCCTCTCCTCCTCCATACCCTTTTCATTCCTCCTTTCCCTTTCCCCTGCCCTGGTTTATTTTCTTCCCTTTTTTTGAAAATCTCTCACCCCTTCCTTACTTTCCACATCATGCATATTTACTCTCCCCTAGCATCGACGACCTTTTTCCCCTTCTTTTACACTTTCCTCTTTTTTTTTCCTCATCCCCTTTCCCCCCCCAGCCTCTGTACACTTCTTCGTTCTCCCAAAACTGGCATGACGCTCTCTTCCTCATCCCCCCTTTTCACCACACACAAGCCAAAACACCCCACACACAACAACACACACACAAAACACACACACACAACACACACAGTCGTCAAATTTTCACTTTTTTTTCTTGTTCCCTTCGGGGGCATTGAAATGGGCGCTGCTTCACAAAATCTTTTTTTTACTTGTGCCAAACATGCACGATTTACGGCCTTTTTAAAAAATTTTTTGCTGTCACTTTAAAGCCTTCAGCAATTGAAATAAAAAAATAGGGAAAAAAATACGTGTTCTTCTCCTCTCCTTCTTTTCTCTCTCTCCTCTTCTCTCTCTCTCCTCTCTCTCTCTCTCTCTCTCTCCTCTCTTCTCTCTCATTAATCCCGGTGTCTACCCAATTTTCCCCGATTAGTACTGTGAATCTATGTAAAAAGTCCAAAAAACATGTAAAAACCCCATCAAAAAATCCCTAAAAGTCCCTCCCATGTAAAAAACCCCATCAAACGTCCTAAAACCGTCAATCCAGTAAAAAACCCCCAAAACCAAAAAATCCCCATCAAAAAGTCCTAAAAAAAGTCCACAATGTAAAAAAACCCCTTTTTAAAAAGTCCTAAAAACCTGTAATCCTATGTAAAAAGCCCCCCAAAACATGTAATCCCCCCAAACAGCCAAAACATCCACCATGAAATAACCCCGTCACACGCCCCAAACCCGCCTGGTCATGTTTAGCCCCCCAACCTTAAAATCTTATTACACGACCCTCTGCAGCCTCTAACCTAACCCAACATCGCCCAAAATTGACCCACGAAGGTTTCAGGGTGACGGTTCTCGGCAGTGCTTCCCATCGTCTTTAAATTTTTCTTGGGACCCCCTTCAAAAACCCCCACACCAGTGTACACGCTCTCTCTCGTCTCTCTCTTTCTCCCCCACTGCCCCCAAACACCACCACAGCTCTACTGACCTTCATCTACATTCTACACCTTATCCTCCCAAATTTTACAATTTTGTACCCTCTATCCTTAACCCTTTGTCCCTTTTCCGTCTTTGGGCCCGCCCCATGTACAACCACAGAATTTATATTTTTTTTTTTTAAGTAATTTCCTTCGTGCAACTTAAAAATTTTACCAGATTTTTTTAATGAAAAAACCCCTTTTTTTTTACTTTTTTTTGTTCCCACCAAATTTTTTTTTCGTGATCGATAATAAAAAATAAAAAAAATTTAAAATTTAAATTTTTAAAACGACTAGACAGCTGTGATTTTTTTTTACATTTGGGGGTGGTTTTTATTTCTCGTACAAAGTTCTCTCTTTCCTCCTCTCTCTTCAATGCCCTGAAAGAAGAAATAAAAAAATTTTTGCGCAGGCCTTATCATTTTTTCCCCCAAAAGCGAAATGTGCTAAAAAAAGCCGGATTCATATTTTAAAAGCCGGCGTGGTAGAAAGGAAGGGCAAAGGGCGGAAGGTGAAGGGCGGGGGAAGAATAATGTAAGGCGGGGAAAACGACGTGCAAGGGAAGTGAATGTGAACAGAAGATCAGGAAAGGGGGAAATGAAAAAAATTGCAAAACTGAATGGAGCATTCATTCCCGATATTTGTTTTTACAAAATACTACAAATTTGGATCGATAACATTGGAGTTTTTTAATTAGATGTGGATGGATATCCGAATGCGCATCCGCATCCGTGGAATCCAAAATTTTTTTAAGGGATTTTTTTTTACGGTTAAAAAAAGATATCCTGGAGGGAATGGGAAGAAAAGGAAAGTGGGGGGGGGGAGAGGAGAGAGAGGAAGAGGAGAGAGAGAGAGGAGAGAGAAAAGGGAGGAGAAAGAGAGGAAGAGAAAGGAGGGGGAAAAGAAAAAAGAAGGAAAAGAGGAAATTCGGGGCAAGGAAAAAGGGGGATAGGGGAGAGAAAAGAGAGGAGGGGGGGGAGGAGAGAGAGGGGAAGGGAGAGAGAGAGAGAAGAGGAGGAGGGAGAGGAGAGAAGAGAGAGAGAGAGAGGAGAGAGGGGAAAATAATATGCGAGTGGTTAAAAAGGAATTTCGGGGATAGTTTGCGCAGAGCGGGGGGTTTTTGGGTCACTCAAATTTTCCGCATCCGCAATATTGAAAATTTAATCCGCATCCGCAAATATTGAAAAAAATTACCCGCATCCAAAAATCTGAAAAAAATCGAACCCGGTCCATCTTGTTTAATAATACGATCTTCCTAACATCAAATCTTTTTTCTAAGAAAACAGAGGGCGATGCATAAATACAAACAAAAAACAATCTCTGCCAGGTTTAGGTTTTGCATTTGGAGATCCACCCAAAAAATTCTTATTGAGGCGCTCTATTACCCGTCTTTCGGCAAAAATGGTTTGTTTATGCCCCCCATTCGCCATGTTAACCCACGACATGACTGATGATGATGAATTCAAAAGCGCCCACCAAGCTTCTTTTTGGGGAAATACTTTTCAAGGGGGAAAATTTCATACGTAGTAGAGGTGAAAATGGAGTTTTTCAGGGTCCCCTGTACTCATATACTGCAATCGTTTTTGGTCGGGTACAAGGTGGCCCCCCTCTGAAAACCGCCTTAAGGTCTGTCACAATGACACCTTAAGGGCTTTTTGGGGCTGCCCCGGTGGGCGCTGGCCCTGGGTTTCGCTAGGAAGGGGTGAAAAATCTGGGTGATCCTGACACTCCGGTTTAGCAAAATAGTGTCCGACCCATTTTTTTTTTTGTAAATTTGTTTACTGTAATCAAAAACCTAAACCACAAAAATAATTGATTCAGGGCCTTATTTCCGTAAAAAAAACCCATTTTTTAAAAAAACGCGCGAAAAAAAAAAAAACTTCCTCCCCACAGGGCTACGACGTTATTGAGACGTCAGGGAAAAGGGGCGCGAGACATTGTCTGAACCTGTCGGCAATGTTATGACCCATTTCACTTCGGGTCAGACGGAATCTGTCGCTGTACCCACACTCTTCCCCCACACACGCCTGCACACAGCCCGCGACCAACAACCTTCCCGCACACACACACACAACAACACAAACACCGTGAGTGGAGGGCGGGGGTGCAGGGGGTGGGGAAGTAGGCCCTGTGTGAAGAAGGGGTCGGTGGCAGGGTTTTGTGCAGCGTGTGGGGGGAAGGGTGTCGGTGTGCAGGGGGTGTGTGGAAGGAAGCGTGTGTGGGGGAAGGGGGGCGTTGGGGCAGGAAGGGGGGGTGTGCAGGCGTGGTGTGTGCAGGGTCGTGTGGGAAGGGTTTCGGGTGCAGGGTGTGTGGGGGGAAGGAAGCGTGTCTGAGGGGTGTGTGGGAAAGGGGGGCGTGTGTGCAGGCGTGGTGTGGGAAGGAGGCGGATGCAAGCGTGTGTGTGGGAAGGAGGGTGTGTGCAGGGGGGTAAAACTTTGGAAGAAGTCTTTACCCCTACTTTTTTTTTCCCCCCATAGCCAACAAGCCGGGGGAACTGGCGGAATACGGGGTTTTTTGGGGGGGAAGAAATATAAGGATTATGGCTCCCAAAAAAAAAAACATCAAAGTCACATATGTAAAAAAACTAACCTAACCCAACCTTAACCCCAAAAATATACCCACCTAACCAACCAACCTAACCTTAACCACAAAGGATACCAAAATAACCAAACAAAATATACCAACCAACCCCAACCCAAAAATATACCTAACCCAACCCAGCCCAACCTTAACCACAAAGTATAAAACCCAACCTTTAACCCGTAACCAACCAATAAAAAAATATACCTAAACCTAATTAACCACAAAAAAAAAACCTAACCCCCTTTAAACCCCTTTAACCCCAAAGATCAACCAACCTAACCTTAAAAAAACCTAACCTTTAACCCTTTAAACCCCAAAGTATACTAAACCCAAAACCCCTAAAAAAACCCCCTTAACCACAAAGTAACCTACCAACCCAACCTTAACACAAAGGGATACCCAAAAAATTTTAACCATTAACCACAAAGTCCCAAAAACCTAACCAACCCTAACCTTTAACCCACAAGTATACCTAAACCTAACCTTTGAAAAAAAAAACCCCCCTTTTACCAACAACCGNTGGAGAAAATGGAGACAAATAAAGAAAGACTTAAAACGCAGAGGCGCGCGCGAGAGAGAGAGAGGAGAGAGAGAGAGAGAGAGGAGAGAGAGAAGAGAAGAGAGAGAGAGAAGAGAGAGGCAGAGGAGAGAGAGAGAGAGAGAGAGAGAGAGAGAGAACGAGAGGAGAGAGAGAGAGAGAGAGAGAGGAGAGAGAGAGAGAGAGAGAGAGAGAGAGCAGGAGAGAGAGAGAGAGAGAGAGAGAGAGGACAAAGTAGCTTCCTCACTACAACATTCCCTTTGCCTAAACCTCTTCTATTCCTCCTCTTTTTTTTTTTTTTTACTAATCTTTCACATTCTTTATCTTCGCCTACTGATCATTAATTTCCCCTGACATGAATATCAAAAAGAAAATTAGTAGACAACCACAAAATCAACAAATAAATAAATAAAGATGAAGAGCAATTATATAAAAAGTCCAATATTTCCACCGCCAACCTAATGAACTGAGCTTGAAGAGACAGAGTGGCTCTCACGCCCTTATGCAAAACCATCCCGGACCATGATTGAACCCAGCCTCCACCACATGCTGCACACCCCCCAACCTAGCCTCCCCACCCTTCCACCATCATCCCTCAGGCCTTATAACCCCTAACCTAGCCTTCCCATCCCCCCACCACGATCCCTCACCCATTATACCCCCCAACCTAACCTCCCCACTCTTCCACCGTCATCCCCTACCCCTTTATACCCCCAACCTAACCTCCCCACGCCCTACCATTATCCCTCACCCCTTATACCCCCAACCTAACCTCCCCACGCCCCACCATTATCCCTCACCCCTTATACCCCCAACCTAAACCTCACCCCCCAACACCATCCCTAAGGTTTTGTACCCCCCAACCCGATCCCCCCTCCCCCTAACACCCCTTATATCCCCCAACCTCACCTCCCCATTTCCCCAACACCATCCCTCAGCCCTTATACCCCCAAACCCAATCACCTCGCTCCTCCAACACTATCCCTCGTTTCCTTCCCACCCACTCCCCAACCCAATTCTCACCCACCCCAAACACCATCCCTCTGGCCTTATACCCCCAACCCAATCCCCACGCCCCCCAACACATCCCTCAGGCCTTATACCCCCAAACCAATCCCACGCCCCCCACCACCATCCTCAGGCCTTATACCCCCAAACCAATCCCCACGCCCCCCACCACCATCCCTCAGGCCTTATACCCCCAACCCAATCCCCACGCCCCCCAACACCATCCCTCAGGCTTTATACCCCAAACCAATCCCCACGCCCCCAACACCATCCCTCAGGCTTTATACCCCCCAAAAACCATCCCCACGCCCCCAACACCATCCCTCAGGCCTTATACCCCCAAACCAATCCCCACGCCCCCCAACACCATCCCTCAGGCCTTATACCCCAACCCAATCCCCACGCCCCCAACACCATCCCTCAGGCCTTATACCCCCAAACCAATCCCCACGCCCCCCACCACCATCCCTCAGGCCTTATAACCCCCAAACCAATCCCCACGCCCCCCACCACCATCCCTCAGGCCTTATACCCCCAACCCAATCCCCACGCCCCCACACACCATCCCTCAGGCTTATACCCCCAAACCAATCCCCACGCCCCCCAACACCATCCTCAGGCCTTATACCCCCAACCAATCCCCACGCCCCCCAACACCATCCCTCAGGCTTTATACCCCCAAACCAATCCCCACGCCCCCCAACACCATCCCTCAGCTTTTATACCCCAAACCAATCCCCACGCCCCAACCACCTCAGGCTTATACCCCCCAATCCACGCCCCACCAACACCATCCCTCAGGCTTTATCCCCCAACCAATCCCCACGCCCCCCAACACCATCCCTCAGGCCTTATACCCCCAACCCAATCCCCACGCCCCCCCCCCACCATCCCTCAGGCCTTATACCCCCAAACCAATCCCCACGCCCCCCAACACCATCCCTCAGGCCTTATACCCCAAACCAATCCCACGCCCCCACCACATCCCTCAGGCCTTTACCCCAAAACCCATCCCCACGCCCCCAACACCATCCCTCAGGCCATATGTTTCCCCTCCCCGCCCACTCCCCAACGCTGAATGTCTTGCTCCCGGAATAGCTCATCTCTTCCTGAACTTTCCTGAACTTTGTCAAATCCTCACCACTCGTCTTTCTCAGCTTTCATCTTTCCCAAGCAACACGCAGGCTTTTATCTCCTCTCTCCTCCCTCTGGTCTCGCTTCATCCTTCCCACTCCTCGCTTTGGTTTCTTCGTGTCTTCCTCTTTTCCTCCATCAGAACGCTATTTCAAACATTTTTCCCTTTTACCCTTTTCTATTCCTTCACTTCTTCGTTTTAGTAATTCTTTCATCTCCCTACCAAGACCTTTCACCTATTTTTTCCATTTTGATTCTCCTCTCCTCCTCCATACCCTTTGCATCTCCTCCTCTCCTTCCTTCCTGCCCTGTGTTCATTTGCTTCCCTTTTTTTGAACAATCTCTCACCTCTCCTTACTTTCCCACTATCATGCACTATTTTACTTTCCAGCCTAGCATCGACGCACCTTTTCCTCTTCTTTTTACACTTTCCTCTTCTTTTTTATTCCTCACTCCTCTCCCCCTCCCAGCCTCATGTACACTTCTTCGTTCTCCAAGACTGGCATGACGCTCTCTTCCTCATCCATCCTTGTTTCACTCACACACAAGCACACACACACACACACACACACACACACACACACACACACACACACACACAGTCGTCAATTTTCACTTATTTTTCTTGTTCCCTTCGGTGGCATTGAAATGGATGGCGCTTGCTTCACAGAATCTTTTCTTCTACTTTGTGCTACAACATTGCACGATTTACGGCCTTTAAAAAATGTTTTGCTTGTCACTTAATGCCATTCATGCAATTGAAATAAAAGTAGCTTGGAAAAGAAATATCGTGCTTCTCTCTCTCTCTCTCTCTCTCTCTCTCTCTCTCTCTCTCTCTCTCTCTCTCTCTCTCTCTCTCTCTCTCATTACATCCAGGTGTCTACAATTTACCCAGCATTAGTACTTGTGAAGTCTATGTAAAAAGTCCAAAAAACATGTAAATCCCCATCAAACATCCCTAAAACGTCCCTCCCATGTAAATATCCCCATCAAACAGTCCCTAAAACCTGTCAATCCTATGTAAATAAACCCGTAAAACCACATAAATCCCCATCAAACAGTCCTAAAACATGTCCTATCAATGTAAATAACCCCTTTAAACAGTCCCTAAAACCTGTCAATCCTATGTAAAAAGCCCCCAAAACATGTAATCCCCATCAAACAGCCCTAAAACATATCCTATCCATGTAAATAACCCCGTCACACAGTCCCTAGAACCTGCCATGGTCACTGTTTAGCCCCAGAACCTATCAGTCTTATTACACGACCCTCTGTCAGCCTCATAACCTAACCTAACATCGCCTAACTTGACCCACGAAGGTTTCAGGGTGACGTGTTCTCGGCAGCTGCTTCCCCATCGCTCTTTAATATTTTTCTTGGACGATCTCCTTCAACAACTCCCACACCAGTGTACACGCTCTCTCTCGTCCTCTCTCTTTCTCCTCCACTGCCACCACCACCACCACAGCTCCTACTGATCCTTCATCTACATTCTACACCTTTATCCTGCCAATTACAATTTTGTATCCTCATATCCTTAATCCTTGTCTCCATATTCACGTCTTTTAGGCCAGACCATGTACAACCACACGAATTATATTAATTTTTTTTACATTTAATTCCTTCGATGCAACTTAAATATTTACAATTTTTTTTTAATGCAATACATCTCTTTTTGTTCTACTTATTTTTGCTTGCCACCAATATTTTCTTTCGTGATCGATATATAACAATAAAAAACTTAGAGATATTAAATTTTGAAAACGACTAGACGACTAGCTGTGATTTTGTTTGCATTGGGCGTGAGTTTTGATTTCTCGTACAAAGTTCTCTCTTTCTCTCTCTCTCTCTCTCTCTCACTCAATGCCATGAAAGAAGATAAGTAAAAAATAACGCAGTGTCCTTATCATTTTTCCCTCCAAAAGCCATGAAATAGAGTGCTAAAAATAGCTCGGATTCAATATTTTAAAAGCCGGCGTGGTGATGAAAGGAAGGTCAAAGGGCGTGAAGGTGAAGGTCGGGGAATGAATAAGTGTAAGGCGGGAAAGCGACGTGACAAGGGAAGTGAATGTGAACAGAAGACTCAGGAATTTGAGAAATGAATAAAACTTGCAAATCTGAATGGATGCATCTCATTCCTGATATTTGTTTTGTACAACTACTACAAATTCTGGATCGTATAACTATTTGGAGTTTATGTTAATTAGATGTGGATCGGATATCCGAATGCGCATCCGCATCCGTGGATATCCGAATTATTTTTAATGTCCGCATCCTTTTTCATTCACGGATATCCACAACATTAACATCCGCATCCGCATCCATGGACGCGGATGTTATGCGGATATTTTGAATAACTAGACACATGTCGGGTCGGGGGGGGGGGGGGGAGAGAGAGAGAGAGAGAGAGAGAGAGAGAGAGAGAGAGGGGAGAGAGAGAGATGAGAGAGAGAGGAGAGAGAGAGAGAGAGAGAGAGAGAGAGGGAGAGAGAGAGAGAGAGAGAGAAAGTGGAAATCGAATAAGATTATGGTAAAAGAGAGAGATAATTGGGATTTTGGGGAGAATGAGAAAGAGGAGAGGAGAGGAGAGGAGAGAGAGGGGAGGAGAGAGGGAGGAGAGAGAGATGAGAGATGAGAGATGAGAGAGGGAGAGAGGAGAGAGAGTAGAGAGAGAGGAGAGAGAGAGGAGAGAGAGAGGAGAGAGAGAGAGAGAGAGAGAGAGAGGAAATAATATGCGAGTGGTTAAAAAGGAATTATTCTGGGATTAGTTTGCGCAGAGCAGAGAGAGTGTCACTCAAATTATCCGCATCCGCAAATATTGAAAATTTATATCCGCATCCGCAAATATTGCAAATATATATCCGCACCCGAAAATACTGAAAAAATCGACATCCGGTCCATCTCTGATATTAATCATACGATCTTCACTAACATCAAATCTATTTTCTAAGTTAACAGAGGGCGATGCATAAATACTAACAAAAACACTAATCTCTGCCATGTTTACGAGTTGCATTTTGGAGATCCATCAAAAACTTCTTATCCGTATGTCGCTCTATTATTCCTCGTCTTTTCGGCCTTAATGGTTTGTTTCATGCCCTTCCATTCGCCATGTTATATCCCACGACATGACTGATGATGATGATATCATCAAGCAGACCACCAAGCTTCTTGTTGTGGGAAATACTTTACAGAGGAAATTCTCATACTGTAGTAGAGGTGAAGATGGAGTTATTCAGGAGTCACTGCTACTCTATATACTGCAACTCGCTGTGGTCGCGGTACAAGGTGGCCACTCTGAACCGCCTTAAGGTCTGTCACAATGACATCCTTAAGAGGCTTCTGGGGCTGCCCAGGTGGTGCAGCTCGTCCCTGGCTTTCGCTAGGAACGGGGTGAACAATCTGGATGTGATCCGTCGACACTCCGTGTTCAGCTTAAGGAGTAGGGTGGAGCTCTCTGCGAACTCCATCATCACCTCTGTCAGGCAGAGCTTGGCCTATGTATGTGGACCTATACAACAACGGTGGCTGGGCCTGCTGTTTGTGCAGAATGTGGGGTAGCACAGGTGTCCATGTATGTTTTTCTATGTACTTTGATACTATGTCCCCTAATGTGCCTATACTATGTTCTTGTTTTTTTTTTTTGCTCTAGTAATTACGTTTACTCCTTGGCTTGTTCTATGTTGCTTTGTTTTTGTCTGTATGCCTCCGGGCGAGAATAAAATTATTATTATTATTATTATTATTACTATTCACTCCTGGTTCATGTCCTTCCATTCACTATTCACTCCTGGTTCATGTCCTTCCATTCACTATTCACTCCTGGTTCATGTCCTTCCATTCACTATTCACTCCTGGTTCATGTCCTTCCATTCACTCCTGGTTCATGTCCTTCCATTCACACTTGGTTCATGTCCTTCCATTCACTCTTGGTTCATGTCCTTTCATTCACTCTTGGTTCATGTCCTTTTATTCACTCCATTCACTCCTCGCTCACGCCCTCATGTCATATTCGATACCAAACGACGCCTTGACTGCCTCCCCCCCACCCACAGGAGCCCCTCTTCGTCCCTGACCTTGTTACTTCTGACAGCAAAATTTCATCCACTTTCCGCCACTTGTGTTGCGAAAGAAGAGCCGACGTGTGTCCCTCCGGCGCCTCCCTTGCTCTCAAAGGGTGGCTTTGGGCATAATGTGTCCTGGCATTATTTTGTATTATGATATTCTACTTCTATATTGGGGGTGTTTTTCTTTCAAGTGTGTCTTGAATAACAAATCCTGCTATAAGTTGTCAATTAACACTGACTAAAATTTCGCCAGTGTTGTACAAGAGAATATTGAATCATATGTAATCAATATTCCTAATCAACCTCAATATGTTCTCCATAAAAGAAGCTGAATTGACATCATTGTGCTGAGATAGATTAATATAAGATAGTGATAGCTTGAAATATGAATAAAACCAATCTCGGGAATCACATATTTATAAAGCAAAATGACAGCGACAATAAAATATACATAAAACAAATGAAGTGCATGAGAAGACCTGTGAAAATATCATGTAACTCTAAATGTTACAGAGCACTATAAAACAGACACGGAAATCGTCCTCCGAGCTACAGACGCAAGAACGTACATGTGTCACAGGTCACCACGGCTGCAAGTAAGCAAAAATCCCACGAGAAAAGAAATATAACTTCACATCCAGAAGAAAAGCGAGGCAAATCTGAAAGCGTGCGGTGCAAAACTTCCTGCATTTTCCAGTGTCAAGGAGTGAGTGTGAGGCTGGAAAAAGTGAGACTGGGAAGGGCGAGGCTGGAAAGAGGTAGGTAAGGAGGCAGGCGAGGGCCACAACGACCAGTGACCCGATAAGGACACGCGTCACACTTAACACAAGGGTAAGTCAGTCTATTCCTGCAACACCTGCAACTCGGCGTCACTTTACCTGATTCCTTCCCGCGATGTGTGGAATTCTACTCCCTAATGAATGGCTCCCTAAAGTTGTTGTTTTTATATCAAAGGACTGGCCTAGAGAACAAAGTAACGAAAAACCCGCTTGTTGCCAGTTCCTATAAAGATAATAAGAGATTGCTGAAAAGGAGGATGGGCCAATTTAGTACGTTTGCAATCTGTATGATACATTTTGTCGGAAACTATACGCATTGAAACGTGTGGATTATTTATGTCTTTCGATGAACCTCCAGGGTGCGATTCCAAACCGTTATGATATTGCAGCATCCATTAGCATCAGAAACATTAAATAATACGATGCATTCTTTGTATTCAGCATCGATTGGGAGAGAAGAGTGTACCCTATGGCTCCGCAGGATTACAAGACTAACACCTCCCTCCCCCCCCAAAAAAAAAGGAAACAAAGAAAGAAAAAAAAAGTCAGAACAAAAACATAAGTAAAAAAAATCAAGGTAATCAAGTAAAAGAAAAAAGGAAAAAAGATCAAGGTAGCCTAGGCAAAAAAAAGAAAAGAAAAAAGAAAAAGAAAGGTAATTAGGGCAAAAGAAAGGAAAAAAATAGAAAGAATGTCAGGCTGCTCATTCACACGATATCCACAGTAAATTTTCTCCTCTCTCTCTCCTTAAAGTTACGTCAAGTGCCTTCTTTTACCTGAGTGACATTTATGGGGTTTAAAATATACTGCGTTTAACTCACATAATTATCCCTGCTTTTGCCCTTGCCGCTGCCTTGGTGCCTGCCTGGTGAGGTCACGACGGTTCCCGGAAAGGCAAGTGAGCGGGATTGCATGGACAGGCACGCACGATGGGGGGGGGGGGGGGGGGGGGGCACAGTGAGGAAAGGGGGCAGAGGAGGGGGGGAAAGGGGGGCAGAAGGGGGGGGGGGTGAAGGGTGAGTGCGTGCTTGGTTAAAATGGAGGTGGTGGTGATGGTGGTGGTTGTGAAGGCAAAGGTAGTGGTGGGTGGTGTGATGGACAGCATTAGGTGGTGGTGTAATGTTGGTGGTTGTGGTGATGTGGTGGTTTTAGTGTGGTGTTGGTGAAATTATTGGTGATAGTGATGAAGAGTGGTGGTGACAGCATTGGGTGGTGGTGTTGCATGTTGGTGGTTGTGGTGATGAAATGGTAATAGTGGTAGTGGTGATGGTGGTGGTAGTGATAGTATTAGTGATAGTGATGATGGTGGGAGTGGTTATGATTGTGTGGTAGTGAGTGGAGGTGGTGATAGTAGTAATGGTGAGTGGTTATGGTGGTAGTAGTGATGGTAATGGTGATAGTGATGATTGTGATGTGGTGGTGGTGATGGCGGTGGTTATGGTGGTGGTAATAATAGTAATGACTGTATTTAAAGGAGATAAAACAGGAACTAACATAAAAAAAACACAAACACACACACACACACACACACACACACACACTAGCACATACACATACAAACGTACAAAACAACATGAAAATAAAATGCCACAGCAGTGTTTAGTTCCGCAGTGTAGGTGGGACGGAGCGTGAAAGGTAAATGCTCTTAACTAGTCGAGTGAATACGGGTGTAGCAATTCATTTATTCAAACGTAAAAAATATAAAAAGAATAAAAATATATATACCTATACTCGTATGTAGGTAGGAAAAATGAGAATTATACAAAATACATTAAAGATAAAAAAAACATACTAATTCCTCCAAAAGCGCTTACATCCTTAAATATATTTCTAATGCAATTTTGCTAATTTTCAAAGGTAATAATTTTTTCAATTTGATAATTTTTTCATTCGTGACAAATGAAACTATAAATAAATATATAACTTTTTTTCTGGAAATGACTATATCCAGCCACAAGTACGATGACCTCTCTCTCTCTCTCTCTCTCTCTCTCTCTCTCTCTCTCTCTCTCTCTCTCTCTCTCTCTCTCTCTCTCTCTCTCTCTCTCTCTCTCTCTCTCTCTCTCTCAAATAACTCTTTAGATTATTTATTATTGATATATTATAATGATTTATTTATTATAATTATGTTTCCCCAAAATCCTCTCTGTCCTTTTAGCTTACACAAGGAAGAAAGATAAAACAAATAGGCGTGTGTGTTATATATAATAAACTAAGTTCGAACATTAACCTTTTAGTGCTTTCAACGTTTCAGCAAAAAAATTGATGTTACAAAACGAAAAAAAGTCATGGAGGTTTTGATGGACGGCTCCGAGAGAAGAACGTTGCGGGGTATTTTTATCAAACGTCCTT
>JACEEZ010020968.1:685587-693087 GCA_016584305.1 Chionoecetes opilio
GAGATAAATAGACCGTGAGATATAACCACAATGATGGATACTGGTGAGAGAGAGAGGAGAGATGAGAGAGAGAGGAGAAGAGGAGATGAGAGAGAGGAGAGAGAGTAGAAGAGGAGACCGATTGAGAGGAGAGAGAGAAGAGAGGATGAGAGAGCAGAAGAGAGGAGAGAGAGAGAGAATATTATTCTATTAGCATTATCATAATCATCCATATTATCATTACTATTATTGTTAAATCATTACTAAAGCAACATTAGTGGTATCATTACCGTTTTTTCATCATCATTGTCATATCATTATAATCATGAGGGGAATATTTGAGGATAGGCAAATCTTAATTAAAAAATAACGAAAATATCAGTCAGTCAAGAACATGAAGAGAATAGCACCATACTTAATTTAAACCAATCTTTTCCTTGTTCTTTTTTTTTACATCACAAAGGACTGGCCAAGGGTAAAAAAAAGACGAAGTAAAGGGTCTTGGTAAAACAATACGGTACATCTGAAGAATAAATACACATTAAAGTTAAAAGTCAAAAAATGATTACCTTTACTACAGATAAAAGACATGAAAAGAATTATCTATTTTCATTTCCAGACACAGTATGTTTGGAGAGAAATACGGAATTGTCGAAATAAACTTGACACTTCCGTATTTTTCAATTCATTACACCTTAATTGTAAAGAGTGCCACCGCATTGAGAGAGAGAGAGAGAGAGAGAGAGAGAGAGAGAGAGAGAGAGAGAGAGAGAGAGAGAGAGAGAGAGAGAGAGAGAGAGAGAGAGAGAGAGAGAGAGAGAGAGAGAGAGAGAGAGAGAGAGAGAGAGAGAGCGAGAGAGAGATTGACACACACATGAGAGAAAGAATGATTTTTATAGCATTTATCATCCTCTTAGTTTACGTCCTCGAAATAAGCGACACGAGTCTTCTGAAGGAGACGAAGAGGAACAAGGTCACCGTCAGGTCAAGAGGAAGAGGAAGAGGAAGGCAGCGGAGTGGGATTTATTGTGTAGTGTTGGTCTTTTTGTTTTTGTTTTTTACTTCCCTTCCTGTTTTTGTTTCAATGTTCTGCGCTGCACCATTAATCTCCATTTGTCCCGCTCGTTCAAGTCTTTCTGTTTTCATTTTGAGGAGATTTATTTCGGTCTACACACACACACACACACACACACACACACACACACACACACACACACACACACACACACACACACACATACACATACACACACGCACACAATCACACATACACACAGTCATACACACACACACACACACACATACACACACACAATCACACATACACACAGTCACACACACACACACACACACGCTCTCTCTCTCTCTCTCTCTCGACACATAAAACTAATAACAAAAAAACAATCGAAATAACGCTCCAATATCTACATTAATTTTAAATCTGCCTTACGATGTGATCACTCGCCTCTCCATAATCGTTTCTTCCCGAGGGGACAAGAAGCTCTCGTGGACTCTTGAAAACTCTTACTTGAGGCCTAAGAGTGCTATCGGATTTTTTTTTCAATGTCTCACAAAGCGTGTCATCCATCTGTTGAAGAGTGGAGGAGGAAGATGAGGAAGAGGAAGAGGAGGAGGAGGAGGAGGAGGAGGAGGAAGAGATCGGAATCTTATACATTGAAAAAAAATTCATGAAGCGTTTCTACCATTCTCCTTATTACTATTAGTATTAATACTATGATATATATATATATATATATATATATATATATATATATATATATATATATATATATATAAGAGAGAGAGAGAGAGAGAGAGAGAGAGAGAGAGAGAGAGAGAGAGAGAGAGAGAGCGAGAGCGAGAGGAGAGAGAGAGAGAGAGAGAGAGAGAGAGAGAGAGAGAAGAGAGATAGAGAGAGAGAGTTTCCATTAGATGTGTGATACTCCCTTCTTAGACGCCTTGTTGGTTTATTTTTGCCTATGCATATATCCTAATTATTTGACGAAGTCCCTGCGTCATTTTTTTCTGCAATCTGCAAACCTAATCTAGCATTCCACCATGCCGTTGCTTTCTATATAATTCAATGGATCTCTTATCAACAAAGCTACAGTAGGTAATGTAGAATGCACTCCCACGAATACCTTCCTTCTCCTACCTCTTTCCCTCCTCCATTGAGCTTCCTAGTGGGTTGCAGTATTATGATATGGTTTAATTATCACACCTGGACGGCATAACTCCATCCAGGTGAGTAATTAAAGATAAACAGGTTGTTGTTGTGAGAGAAGCGTAGCGTGTGGTGCTGTATTTGTTTTGCCGGGGTGTTGTATAGGTCTGTCTGTCTGTCTGTCTGTCTATAGCAGTTTTGTATTATTGTGACAGTCTATATTTCTATGTCTATCTGTTGTATTTGTTTCTGTGGTTGTCTGTTGATGTTTATTAGTTTGATGTTTATTTGCCTATTGATTATGCTATCCTTTTTTTTGTGTGTGTGTGAGATTCCATATGTCTATCTCTTATCGTCTATGTCTCTATCTCTATCTCCATATGTCATCTTTATGTCTGCCTGTGTGTTAGTATGAATGCATGTCTTTCTGTCTACCTGTCTGTCTCTTCTCTTTACACACACACACACACACACACACACACACACACACACACACACACACACACACACACACACACACAAGCAGTATATATGGTAATGCAGCGGAAGTAATGGGACACAATGGGCCGTGTCCCCTGCATGGTCCACACTTTCTCCCTTCCTTTGTAGCGGGTCGGTCAGTGTGTCATCTTTTTCACAGGTCGCGTTATCAGCTCGGCCGAAGACAGTGTTTAGGCCGCTGCCTTTTTGACGCCGCCCTTGCTGACCGCCGCATACATTTCTCCTGACGATGCGAAGAAAGGAGGGAGAGTGTAGGTTTTGTGTTTTGTTTGTGTGTGTAGTGCAGTGAAGTATTCCAACGGTCGTGATTTTGTGATTGACTAAGATGTTGTAGATAAAATAATTGTGCACGTAATGTATGTAAATGTATGATTATGTACGATAAATTGATGTAGAGAAAAAAATGTAGATATTTGTAGGTTTTTTTGTGTATTTAGGCATTGCTATATTTTGTAATGTCTGAATTTCTGTGGTAGTTATGAAAATGCATTTGCCAAGTTATGAGAGAGAGAGAGAGAGAGAGAGAGAGAGAGAGAGAGAGAGAGAGAGAGAGAGAGAGAGAGAGAGAGAGAGAGAGAGAGAGAATTTGATCCCTGTTGTTATCATGTCTGTGATAATATGCACAAAGAAAACAATAAAAAAGACATTTAAAAAAACTAGCCTCACCGATTCCCGTCCAGTTGGAGGCGACGCGCGGCCGTCCATCGAGGCTGAAGTGATGGATGTAATGGCAATCAAAGTTGGCGCCGTCACACACGAGGCGTCTCTTTGTTTGACTCCTATTTGTTAACAGCTCTAATTTCATTCCGCAAAAAGTTTCGTCAAGCTCCAATACTTCCTTTTATTGAAAATGGTAATCAATCACTAAACGATTCTCTGTACTCACCAATTCGTTTCTAGCGTCATTTTTAGTGGCTGCTTAGTATCCTTACGTGCAATTGTCTCAAGATATGTGTGTTAAGTTGTCGGAGATTAACATTTGTGAAGTTTTCTTGTTAAGACTACAATCCGCATGTTAGAGTCGGGTGGTTGTAATACACTGTGTAAACATTTCATTAATATCATAATGGAATAAATTAAAAATGCATGAGATGGTTCAGAAACTTTCCATGAGATGAAGATTGTCAACAAGTGATAAATCCTTGGACACGTGTAATCCTAGCATAGTAGTATAACGCTTTCCTTGATTAATGTTTGTACCTGTGTGTGTGTGTGTGTGACTTATACTGTTGCGTGTGTGACATAAAGGGTGATCAATAGTTACCATTCCATGTCTTCTTACAGAAATTGTTGTTTTCTTTATTTTGGATGCAAAGTAATCAGAAGCATATTCATGGACCAATGAATACAATAAATCCGTAGGTACATCCACAGTGGTCAATCATGCAATACTTGATTATGTCCTTTGATATTATTTCTACATATCACTGCTACTGTACTTTCTTTTCCCGAGCACCCGGGTCAGGACAGTCGGCGGCAGCCCACCCAGCTGTTCATCCTTCCTTTCGGGGTTGGTCTATAAATGGGTACCTGGGGAAACCTGGGGAAGGTAACTGTGGTAACCCGGATGTCACACTAGCTCTGTGTCTTGGGCTAACGGGTTCTCACCCACCACAAGGCTCAAAGGCTAATGCGACGGAGAAGAACACCGAGGCCACGCCCAGCTTAGTGTATGCCCCCCATCTTTATTTTACTTTAGAGGAGAATGTGCCCTCACCCGACATACACGCTCGATCTTCCTGTTCAATCACGCATTTCCCAGCAATATCCTGCCTGCCGGCCACACCTGCATGTTCCATCACTCAACGCCAGGCTTATCCAACACGGGTGCATACATATAACCATGTTTTGTTCCTTGCCTCCAGATTGCATGGGAGAGCTATCAGTGTAGTGGTAATAACAACACATGACGCCTTGCCAGTATTACTCCCTCCTCGTGTTTTTGTCACCAGGAAACTGCACGTGATACAGCTGATAGAGGGGACGCTATTTTATTAATCAGACGCCAATTCAACTGGATAAATTCATTCCCGTGCTTGTTGTTGAGACGCAAGGTGAAGTGGAGACCAGTGTATCCCACCCACCCATCAAAATGAAATCTTCCAATATATCGCAGACCTGTTGAGGTCTTGAAGAGGCAGCAGCTCTCCACCTGTGGAATATTTGCAAGTATTCTCTGTAATGGCTCACTTGATGACGTCTCGTAACCAAGTCTTTCTACTTGAAAAACCAATCAAAGACTCTTTGCAGGAATGAGAAGAAGCGAGTTTGTGGAGTGAAGTTGTCCTTTTTACCGACGACGGGATCTATTTCAGAAGGACTGACGTCACGTGAGCGCCGCCTCGCACCGCCGCAGCACGCCCCTCACCCACCCCGCCGTAGATAGAGATAGATAGATAGTTTATTGACCAGTTTTATAATATTTACACATATTTGTTAGTTTCACAAGCGAATACATATACCAAATTAAACTATAAGGAGACAGTAGACTGGTAAGACTAAATCATGAACATTATAATCAATATGAAGCAACATAATATTACGAACTAAAAATACTAATTAAAAAGAATAATAGACATAACACTAAAACGAGACAGTAAACTAGTATTATAATCAGTATATAGCAAAACTAAAACACCATTGAAAAGGACAATAGAAGCAATGTAATGAAAAAAAAGAAAAAAAACGTAACAGCGACCATCACAAGCACGTCTTAAGAGTCAAGAACCTGCATGTACGTCTGCTCCTTGGAGGAGCCTTGCAAGGTTATGCTCCAAGCGGGTTTTGGATCATTCACCGGAGCAGCGAACCATTGCCGATCAAGACTCTCCAGGAAGGTCCGGGTAGAAAAAATAAACTTACCCAAATAACCGCAGGAATGTTTTCAAAAGAGCAAGAAAAACTTTAGAAGTAGCACAAGTATACGCAAAGAGTCGCTCAAATCACCAACCCACACTGCTGCACACTCACTGCCTCGTCTAGGACACCTCAGCATGAATTACCATACTGCTCATACACACAGGTGCCTTACTTTGAATTCTATGAGGAATGCCACGAACAATGACACTCGGAAAGGGATGAGAGAATATAGGGAGACGGAGGAGGAGGATTGTACTGTACGAATTTGTAATAAGTCTAGATAAGATATGCTCTCTCTCTCTCTCTCTCTCTCTCTCTCTCTCTCTCTCTTCTTCTCTCTCTCTCTCTCATCTCTCTCTCTCTCCTATCTCTCTTTCTCCTCTCTCTCTCTCTCTCTGACATTGTTGGCCGCAGGAATCACTTCTCGAGCGGGTAACTATATTTGTGAAGGGCTTTATTGACTCTTGGCAGAAGAAAATATTACCAAACTTTATTTTCCCCCGGCTGGTGAGTGCTTAATATTTGCCTGTTTTTTTCTTTATTTTTCAAGATTCTTCAACTGCGTTCCAGGAATTTCATTAAACGAGAAAACTGGATGATTAGGAATGTTATTCAGGTTTTCTCATATGAGTGATGTGTGTGTGTGTGTGTGTGTGTGTGTGTGTGTGTGTGTGTGTGTGTGTGTGTGTGTGTGTGTGTGTGTGTGTGTGTGTGTGTGTGTGTGTGTGTGTATAATATTCTGAATACGTTGCAACATGAATTCTAACTTAGAGGTCGCCCTTATCCATCGTTGCCTCACTTTACCATCAACCCGCAGCCTTCCATTCCAAAGGGAAACTAATTATGTTACAAGTTTGTAGAGGGGGAAGAGGAGGAGGAGGAGGAGGAGGAGGGATGGACTAAAACGAGATGGAAAAGGAGGATAAAGGAAAGGAATAACAATAATAACAATAAAAACGACGATGATGATAATTATAATAGCATAGATAAAAACTTTGATGATAATAACAACAACAACAACAACAACAACAATAATAATAATAATAATAATAATAATAATAATAATAATAAGAGGAAGAAAAGGAAAAAAAAACAGAGGATGAGAGGGATGAGGAGAAAGATGGAAGGAGGAAAATAACGAGGTATAAGACTAAGAACATTATAACTAAAAATAGCAATACACAAAATGAAGAGCCTCACGTAAGAAAACCCAAAATAAATCATAAGCAATTCAACAGATTTCGATGCAAAATATACGAAACAACAACCTCTAAATGCAACACAGTCAATGCATCACCACTACCTAAAATTCAGAATCTCCCTTCACTCCGCTGGCCAAGAGGAAATACGGACAAGCTTGGATGAGGCAGGAGTGAGGTAGGGCAAGGAGAGACAGGTGTGTGTGTGTGTGTGGGGGGGGGGGGGGGCATAGTCTGCATACACAAGTTCAGTAGTTTACCAATAAGACCAAACGGCAGGAAGGGCGGAGGGCAGAACAGAAGGCACCTCACAGTCGACCCTCAACACTCCCTAACACAGAATAAAACCTGTGTCAAGCAATTTCACTCCCGAATACAAATAAAACTAAAATATCAACGTTGCATATTCTCCATCTACTGTAGACGTAAAAGGATAAATTAACATCAAACCTTAATTAACCTTAACACTCCCTAACACAAAATGAAACCTTTGTATCAAGCCATTTCACTCTCGAATACAAATATAACTAAAATATCAACATTCTATATTCTCCAACTATATGTAAAATGATAAATCAACATCAAACTATCGTCTATATCTGCGCCTCTCTAAGCTTCTCTTCTAGTATACTTCTATGGCTCATCTTGCACGACTTTCTATACACAAATGGACAAGTGGATGACCAGTCTCTCGGTACACTTGTTCGAAACCCTTCAATATTTTTTTTACCGTTCCGTGTTACCGTTACCTAATCCTAAAGTTTTTTTTTTTAATCCATCATCTACCCAACTGGTTCT
>JACEEZ010020968.1:698087-720587 GCA_016584305.1 Chionoecetes opilio
CATCATAGTCGCTTTTCTTGCCTTAATTTTCTCTCTTTTTGTATTTCATCAACTTTTTGTTTTGTTTTTTATATCTTATCAACTGTCTATTTTTATAACTCTATTTTTATAACTGTCTATTATATATAATCACCATAATCGCTTATCTTACCTTCTCTTATCTCAATCCTGTCATTTCTTATCACTCAACACCTTTTCTCTTATCAACTGTATTTTTTCTTATATTTACTTGATCACCATAGTCGCTTATCTTACTTTCTCTTTCTTCAATACTCTTTCTTATACTCTTGATATTTCTTATCACTAAACACCCTCATTTATTATCACTCAACGCCCCCTGTGATTACCTTGACTCACCTGTGCTTCGCCTTGTTCCCCTTAGATGATGTTCTTATCACTCAACGCCCCTTGTGGTTAGCTTGACTCACCTGTGCCCTACCTTGCTTCCGTTAGATGACGTTCTTATCACTCAATTCATTCACTCACTCACTTCACTCATTCTCGTTCTTATCACTCACTCAACTGTGGTTATCTTGATTCACCTGTGCCTTACCCTTAGATGACGAGGGTACCGTGGGAGCGTGGGGCGAGCCGTGTCTGGAGCATGACCACAGGAAGATGGTGCCTCAGGTGGTGTCAACGTACCTGCCGCACACCGTCGGAGGCGCCCCACACCTACCCGTCGTGTTCACAGAGACGCAGGTGTGTAGTAGTTGTGGTAGTAGTAGTAGTTGTTGTTGTTGTTGTTGTTGTTGTTGTAGTTGTAGTGTAGTAGTGTAGTAGTAGTAGTAGTAGTAGTAGTAGTAGTAGTTGTAGAAGTGGTAGTAGTAGTAGTAGTAATAGTAGTAGTTGTAGTAGTAGTATAGTGGTAGTAGTAGTAGTAATAGTAGTAGTTGGAAGAGGAGTAGTAATAGTGGTAGTAATAGTGATAGTGGTAGTAGTAGTAGTAGTAGTTAGTAGTAGTAGTAATAGTAGTAGTAATAGTAATAGTAGTAGTAGTAGTAGTAGTAGTAGTAGTAGTAGTAGTAGTAGTAGTATCTCAGGTTTTGCTCCTGTTATTGTCAAAAGGATTCGTGTATTTAATGTGTATAAGGATATCTTCGTATCTTTATGTTTATACAGCCACCTCTTCCACCATCACTACCACCACCATCTAAAATAACAACCACATTCTCACGGCACCACACACATAAACAGTTCACACACACACACACACACACACACACACACACACACACACACACACACACACACACACACACACACACACACACCTTCGTATACGTTGCGTTCAGCCAATCAGGTACAAGGGGGCGTGGCCTCCTTAATGCCTTGGAACTTAGAGTATAGATGGAGGTTGGAGTTAAGAAGAATAGAACCTGGAGGAGGTTGGAGTTGAGCCGCCGTCAACTCTAACCACAATAAAATACATCCTTAATATTGCTACCCTCCCTGTTTTCACGCCGCGCACCACTGATCAAGAACTCAAGGAGTCATGACCAGCGTGTCTATGGACGATCTACTGTACAGTATCTCGTACAAAGACAACATGATCCCCTCATGGAAGAGGGGCAGGGAGGAGCCCGCCGAGGAGCCCCTGTACGAGCCGCGGGTGCGGAGGCGCCGCCTCCACTACCGCGTGCCCATCGGGTGGCGCAGGCACGGCAAGAGGCCCTGCAAGAGGGAGCGGGAGCAGGAGTCAGAGGACGCCTCCCTCCCCAAGAAGGCCCGGCTGGAGGAGATGGAGAGGAGGGCGAAGGCCCGGTTGGAGGAGACAAAGAAGAGGGCAAAGACCCGGCTTGAAGAGACGAAGAGGAGGGCGAAGGCCGAGGAGCCCCTGTACCAGCCATGGGTGCGGAAGCGCGGCCTCCACTACCGCGTGCCCACCGGGAGGCCCAGGCCCTGCAAGTGGGAGCGGGAGCAGGAGTGCGAGGACGCCTCCCTCCCCAAGAAGGCCCGGCTGGAGGAGATGGAGAGGAGGGCGAAGGAGATGGAGCAGAAGAGGAAGACGAAGGTGGAAGCCGTGCGACAGAAGATGGAGATGGAGAGGGGAGCGAGGGCCGAGGCCGAGCGCCAGGAGGAGTTGGAGAGATGGGAGGCCGATGCCAGGCTATGGGAGGAGGTGAGGGGGATGACGGAGGCTGAACAAGACACCCTGATTAAGGTGAAAAGGAAGGAAGCGGCCAAGACCCGGCGGGCGTACCAGCGGCGGGCCGAGCGGCATGAGGAGATGAGGAAGTGTGTGGCTGAGGCCAAGGCTGAGGCCGCTGAGGCCAGGAGAGGGAGAGGTTGTGGGAGGAGAGGAGGGCGGCCGCGGCCCAGCGCGCGTGGACCAAGAGATGGAGGGACGAGGAGCAGAGGATGATCCACATCCTGAGGGTGAAGCAGGACTTGGAAATGTCCGACGACGAGGACGAGAAGCAAGAAGCAGAGTGAGGCAAGTCACCGCCTGCCTCCACCACGGCAACCATTCCTTACACCATTATTATGTCTACAACAAAACAAAAGTGGCGATTCTGCCGCAAACAAGGAATACTGTATATTTTGTTCACTGCATTACTTTTTTAAAAACTTTCATTTATCTATACATATATATACTATTCTACTTTAAAAAAAAACTTTTATACAAATACACACTCACATATATACATATACACACACACACACATATATATATATATATATATATATATATATATATATATATATATATATATTGAGGAGTCTACCATGAGATTGCCTACCATGGCTAACGAGCCCCACCTATACGAATATATATCCTACAGTATATATATATATATATTATATAGTATGAATATACTGTATATACTGTACGTATATATATACGTACGTACTGTAAGTATATACTGTACGAATAAATAAATAATAAATAAATATATATATATATATATATATATATATATATATATATATATATATATATATATATATTATATATATATATAATATACTGTAGGATATTTATTCGTATTGGTGGGGCTCGTTAGCCATGGTAGGCAATCTACCTAGGCCCTCAGCCGAAAACTGGGGTTGCCTGTCAGGAAGAACATCCGGGGCGTAAAACTATTACTATTACTATTACACACACACACACACACTTGTTTCTTGTTCTCTTGTTTAGAGGATAATGCCTCAGAGATCCATAGTGATCTACCGCTGCTGCATATTAGTGTTGGCCGAAGCCACCCCCCCCGGGGGGGGGGGGGGGGTACAAACCCCCGGCTGGCACCCGGCACCCATTCACTGCTGGGTGGACAGGGGCTAGGGATTTAAGAAAGACCACCCATCTATCTTTCGCTACGCCCGGGGAGCACACACACACACACACACACACACACACACACACACGTACACACACACACACACACACACACACACACCCTCCTCCACCTTCTCCTCGCAACCAACTTAGGATCTCTCTTTCAATTTGAGGGAATCCAATTTGCCTTACGAGAGCAAGGTCTTGGTCGTAACTTTGCAAGATTCATGAGGAATTTCATAAACCTACACACCAACACAAGCGCGGAGCAGCAAAGGCATCATACCAATATATCTTTACGGAAGGCAGACTCTTACACACTTCACACATCAAAACATCCTATGAAAAGCCACGAATAAGATTTGCCAAATATATTCACCTACATGACACCTATAATTAACCTCATACTTATAAAGGTAAAAGTTTAAATGCACGATGATATAAGTAAATAGTGAATTATTCAAGACTAAACTAGCTGACATCTTAGGAGTAATAACGAAACAAAAGAGTAACACAGTGATAGGCAGACGTGAAATGCAAAGCTAGAAAGTCACTCAGATCAACAGAAGGAGCGGAGGGTGAGGAGATGCCTTCAACTTTGCTAGTCTTTTGCCTCTACATAACACGTAGAAACTACAGTGGTAGAAAGAAGTCACACAGGCAGCCCCGTTTGTTCCAATAGAGCTGTTCCTGTCTGTTCTTCCTTTGTATATTCCTTTGCAATGTTATCACGGATCCTGCCACCACCAAACACCAACAAAGATAACGCAAAACAGAGACGAATAAAAATACTACATAATTAGTCGCAATATTACTACTGTCACATTCATTGCTTCCTTTTATCATTCTTCCCTTGTCACTTTTTTCCCTCTGCATCCCATACAATCCTGCTTCTCCCTCACCCTCTTGCCTGCTAATTGCGCGACGCTCGTTCACCCTCGTCCTTCCATTTCTACGTCGTCTTCAATTTTCGTTGTTAACTCTGCTCCCCATTCCCTTATCTTCCCCCTCTGCCAGTCTTCCTCCTCTTCAACTATCTCCCACCACTCCCTTTTGATCTAAAGCCACTTGATCCGGCATAAGGCTCTCTCTCTCTCTCTCTCTCTCTCTCTCTCTCTCTCTCTCTCTCTCTCTCTCTCTCTCTCTCATAAACATTTCCATTATAGTATGTACATCTTTTTATCCTTCAATTGCCCACCCATTTCCATTATTTCCTTTACTTCTTTCTCCCTTCTTTCTCTCTCATAAGCATTTATATTATGTATATCTTTCTTTCCTTCAATTTCCCACTCATCCCCATTATCTCCTTTATTTCTATCCCCCTCCTTCCCTCTCCCATCCCTCCATTTATCTCTCATCCAGAAAATAAACATACTCAATCATCATTTTCGATTCACTGTCCATCCACCCATTATCTTCTTCCCATGCTTGTCCACGTTCCTTCATCCTCCTCTCCCTCTCTTCCCTATTCTCCCTCCGTCCCCTCCCCTCTCCCTACCTACGCTTGTGTCCTCCCTGTGAGTCATACCAATAGGGAGGGAAGGAAGGGAGGAGAGGGGAGAGTTGTTGTGTCTCACCCTCCCATACTTTTCTCTCTCTCTCTCTCTCTCTCTCTCTCTCTCTCTCTCTCTCTCTCTCTCTCTCTCTCTCTCTCTCTCTCTCTCTCTCTCTCTCTCTCTCTCTCTCTCTCTCTCTTCCATTCCATACCCCACGCTTCGCTCCCCTCACTTCCACTCTCCCTTTTACGTCTCATTCCCTACTCTTCCATCCCCCTTCTTACCCTCTTCTTAAATATCCTCTACCACTCTTACCCTGCACGTTTCCCCTCTCTGCATCTTCCCTTCCCCTCATCTTCTCCCTTCACCGATTCCTCTCTACCATCAATCTTCTAAAATCCTCCCCTTTCCTCATCGAATACCTTTCCCCTCAGCACTCTCTTTTCCCTCACCTTCCTTTTCCCCTCAATCCTTCACGTGTTCAGGTATTCGTGTCCACTTAAGCTATTCGCGTGTTCAGACTGAAAGCTTACTGGACTGGACCGCAAAAATACATCATACCGGGTTTGTTTGTTAGACTAAACCATTCGTGCACTAATAAATTGGCCTTTACTAAGAAGGGTATCTTATAAGTACAATGTCCATATATGTTCCTGGTTTAGTTGGTATAAAAAGTGATATTTATGATCACATTATTCACTTTGCTTTGAAAGGGTGGATGAAATTATTATTGATGAATCCATTTGCACGAATCGTTTTTTGTTGTTGTTTTTTGTATATTATTTTGTATTATTCACTGGTTGTGTTTGTGATAAAAGAGTTGAGCATGTGGTTTGTTTGATGGAAGAGAATACATAGGAACATAAGGGGGGAAGGGATGGATGTATGGATGGATGGGAGGGAGAGAGAGGGGAAATGAAGGGCAGTGATGGGAAAGAGAGAGGAGAGGGAGGGTTGTGATAGAAGCGAGGGAAAAGTGATGGCAGAGTGTGATTGAAAAGTGTCATTAGGAATACAATAGAGAAAATTGCAATCCAACAAAAAGGAAATGTTCGTACATTGTATAGAAAAAATGTAGCGAGAGACGGAGAAAGAATATGTGAATGTAACGTGAATGCAAAGAAACTATGAATGAAAAATGAATGCAAACCGAGTGAGTGAGTGAGAGAGAGAGAGAGAGAGAGAGAGAGAGAGAGAGAGAGAGAGAGAGAGAGAGAGAGAGAGAGAGAGAGAGAGAGAGAGAGAGAGAGAGAGAGAGTCTATTTCACCTTCCTGTCGTTTCCATTTCTCTCTCTCTCTCTCTCTCTCTCTCTCTCCTCTCTCTCTCTCTCTCTCTCTCTCTCTCTCTCATACATTCTCGCTAACTAAAGTCAACACCAAGACAAACGCTCATACGTAAACAAACACACACACACACACACAACAACAACAACAACAACACACACACACACCGATGCACCGCCCGAACAGGTACACGGATCGATGTGGACCTCCTCACCTCCACCTACTGCGCTTCCTCCTTCCACCTCCTCCACCAAGGGAAGGAAGATGGTGGTTGGAGCAGAAAACAAAACAAAACAAAAAATAAAAAACCTATACAAATAAAGGAGCGGGTCATCATCAAAATCATCAACTATCATAATTATCTTCCTTTATGGGTCACAGTGAGGGTTAAAACACACGTAATAATTTGCTCCACTTACCTACAATGGTCTGGTAAAGTGTGTTCGTCTGTGATCGTACCAGAATCGTAACTCACTTTTATCATCGTTCCTGTGACAACAAAGGGGATGGAGGGAGAGAGAGAGAGAGAGAGAGAGAGAGAGAGAGAGAGAGAGAGAGAGAGAGAGAGAGAGAGAAAAAAAAAGAAGAAGAAAGAGGTGGGGAGGTTGTAACAATGACTGCCAGACTCTCCCTAAATATTCTCCTTTCTCCTGTTTCTGTTCTCTCTCTCTCTCTCTCTCTCTCTCTCTCTCTCTCTCTCTCTCTCTCTCTCTCTCTCTCTCTCTCTCTCTCTCTCTCTTTTTTATTTTTATTTTATTTAAACAACTGACATCATGGTATACATGGGGCTACAAATAGCAAAGAGGTTGGTGAAGGCAATGGGTGGCAGAAGCTAAAGATGTCCCCTGTCCCGGGGACATCTATCCGAAAGCTATGCCTTATAGGATAAACTAAATATATAATGTTACAGGCTGAGGGTCACTGTCCGTCACAGGCACTCTCTCTCTCTCTTTATCTCTATTTTTCTATCTCTATTTCTCTCCCTTTCTTTCTTTCTTCCTTTCTCTCTCTCTCTCTCTCTCTCTCTCTCTCTCTCTCTCTCTCTCTCTCTCTCTCTCTCTCTCTCTCTCCTCTCTCTCTCTCTCTCTCTCTCTCTCTCTCTCTCTCTCTCTCTCTCTCTCTTATCTCGACCCAGCACCTTCATTTGCTTCCTCATTCTTATCTCCATCCTCACTCTACGCTCTTTCCTCTCCTTCGGCCCCTCCCTCCCTCGCCTCTCTTACTCTCTCCCTCTCTCCCTTTACTGCCACTCTCTTGCAGAACCTGTGGCTTCGTCTACGAGACAGAGACAAATGATGTAGAGAGACAGGGTGAGGGGAAGATGGGGCGGGTAGTAGAGAGGGGGAGAGAGGGGAGGTAGGGAGAGAAGAGGGACGAAAGAGAAAGTACTGGAGAGAGAGAGAGGGGAGAGTGGTGCATGGGGTGAGGAGGAGAAGAGGGGAAGTTGATGACTCATGCTCGCTCGCTCGCTCTCTCTCTCTCTCTCTCTCTCTCTCTCTCTCTCTCTCTCTCTCTCTCTCTCTCTCTGGTATTGTCCTTTCATTACCACCATTTATTGTCTTGTGGATGTTTACTTTTATCTATCTCCTTTCAGCCTCTGCCCCCCCCCCCCCCGCACCCCTCGTCACACCCTCCCTGTTATCATCAAATTTCCAGCACTGCCGTCGCTTTACCCTGAAATGTCCCTAAATTTAATCATGCCATTATGTTCTTGTCACTTTGCCTTACTTTCTCGTTTGAATCATCTCGACTTTCTTTGGTTTTTCTCATAAATTTGTCTTCTTTTTTATACCGTGTTAATATAAGTTTTTGTTTTGTTAGAATAGATATTTTGCGATTTGATGTATTTTTTATTGTATTGAAATTCTGAGGCTTTCATTTAATCTTGGTTAATATTCTGACGTTTTTTTTATTTTTTATTATCTTAAGTCTCATTCTTTCCCTTGTTCTCCTTACTCTTCTAATAATCTTAATCACCTTAATTCTTCGATTCTCTTGGAAAAAAAGCAACTCGTGTTATTTATGGGATTCGCTTCCTTAGGGGTGGATCGAGAGGGGATTCCCGGAGGATGAATAAGGGATTGGGAGACGCCATGATGGAATTAGGGTTAAGAAAGGCGACGGGGGATGGGAGGGCGTGGCCAGACCTTGAGGACAGACGCTACCAATGACAGGAAGGATGAAAAACGAGACATTGACAGACAGAAAGACAGGACGAGGGCGGACTATGGGGAAAAAACAAGAGGAAAAAAAGGAATAAACAGGAAAATATAGGAAGAAAGGAAATTACAAAGGAATACAAAGGAATAACAGACAGCAACAGCCCTACTGGGCCAAACGAGGTTGCCTGGGCGACTACTTTCTACCACTATAGTTTCTACGTGTTAGAGGTAAAAGAATAGCAAAGTTGAAGCCTCCTCCCCACATACCTCTCCCTCCGACCAAGGCCGGCAGGAAAAGTGAAAAAAAAACACCATCCAGTATTGAAAAACTGCCATGGAATTTTATTGGAAAAATATTGAAAGTGAGACATACTTTAAACTAAAGCTAACGCTAAAAAAAAAAAAAAAAAAAAAGTTTACGTAGAGCCGAAGTAATCGAGTTGGGAAGTTGATGCTAAGTATTTATCTAGTTTGTTCTTAAACGCCTCAACCGTGTTACTATTAACTAATTGTGCTGGAAGAGAGTTCCAAATATTAACAACTCTATTAAAGAAAAAGTTCTTACTTTCATGTGACCGAAATCGCTTACCAATGATCTTGTATCATTACTACGAGTAGTGCTTGTCCAATCAATATTCAAATAGTCGTTTATGTTAACATTATCGAAGCCATGGAACATTTTAACCAATTCTATTAAGTCTCCTCGTAACCTACGTTTTGACAAACTGAACAAGTTAAGTTCCTTTAATCAGTCGTATGGTTTCGTAGGCTCGATTTTCGTAAGCGTCTGATATTTTAGTAATTTTCTTTGTACTCGTGCCCAATCGCAATATCGTTTCGATGATGAGAGTGTAGAACCTGAACATGAACGCAAATGCAATAGAGGAGACGAGTAGAAGAATCGAATTGAAAAAGGTAAGAATTGAAAAAAAATTGAAAGGGCAAAAGGAAAAATAGGGAAAATAAAAGAAAAATAGAATAGGGGAAAAAAAGGAAAAAGCAAGGAAAAAGAAAGGAAAAGGAAAAATAAAGAAAAAGGAAAAAGTAGGTAGAGGAGAAAAAACAAAACAGGGAAAACTATGGGGAAAAGACAAAAAGAGGAAAAAGAGGAAGAGGAAATAAAGGAAAGAGAAAGGAAAAGAAAAAGAAAAAAAAAGGGTAAAGGGGAACATAAAGGGAAAAGGGAAAAACAAAAGAGAAGACAAGGAAAAAACAAGGATGAGAATACGAAAACAAAAGGGAAAAGGAGGAAAATAGGGAAAAAACAGAAAAATAAAAGGGAAAGGTAAAAAACAAGAGGGAAAACAATGGGAAATAAACAAGGAACATAAGGGTAATAATAGGTAAGGAAGATGGTAAGGGGGAGGCAGGAGTGATTGTTGCGTAAAATTGATGACTCTATTAAGGTAAGTGGCTGGTGTATCCCTCATCACCACCCCTACACACCCCTCCCTCTCCCCCTTCCATCACCACCCCTCCCTCTCCCCCTTCCATCACCACCCCTCCCTCTCCCCCCTTCCATCACCACCCCTACACCCCCCCCTCTCTCCCTTCCATCACAATGCGTTCCTCGAGGCATTATTCAAGTCTATGTATAATTTACCTCACACACAGGTGAATAAATGGACGGGAGGGATGGAGGGGGTAGGGGGGAAGGGATGGAGGGAGAGGGGGAGGGAGAGGGGAAGGGGGTAGGATGGGGAGGGAAGGGGTCATGGTACGTACCTAATGGATAAACGTTTTGGAGGTACGGTGGGAAAGGGAAGGAATAGAAGGGAGGTTAAATTTAGTAATGGAGGGACGACTTAGGTTTGTGAAGGAAAGGAGGGAAGGTGAAATATTGATGTAAGGGGAAAGGAAGCAATAGGGAACGGTAAAAACGTAGGAAAAAGGGATAATTTAATGAAGGGGATAAGGGAAAGATATAAATAAAAACAGTAAATGTGGAAACGAGACTAAACGGAAAAGAATGTATGGAAAGGATGGAGGGAAGCGAAAGAGATAGATAAAGATATAAAGTAAATAGGGAAGCAACGCATAACGGGGTAAAAAAAAACGGAGGTAAAAGGAAATATGCGACAGGTGGAAAAAAAACCCAACAGAAAATAAGAACAGAGGAAAAATAGGGACAAAGGAAATGAGATACGATGAAAACCACACACACAGAACAGACGGAAGATACAAGGATGGGGAAAAAATGAGAAAATGTGAAAGAGGAGAAAAGTGGGAAAGTGCGGGAAGAGAAGATGAAGAAAGAAAAGTAAGAGCACAATGAATAGACGGAACGGAACATACACGAATGGAAAACATGGGAAAAAAGAAAGGAACAGTGGGAATCAGGGTAAAACATAAGGAAGAAAAGTAAGAACACAAAGAATCGACGGCATACAAGAATGGGAAAAAAATTGAAAAAAGGGGGGAAAGTAGGGAAAAAATGAGAAAATGGGGGAAAAAGTGGGAAAATGGGGGAAAAAAGATGAAGGAAAAAATTAGTAGTGTGTGAGATGGACGGCCCGGGAGAGCCACAATGAGGGTAGACGTGAGGGGAAACCAAGCCGTGACGAACAAAGGGGAAACATAACACCTCGAGCCCTTGGTGACCATAATGAGGTGACGCCTGAAGAGCAGCATTATCCTCCTCCTCCTGACGGTTATAGCGAAGGACACAAACTAGCTAGCAACGCCCCACAAAAAGAAAAAAGGTATAAACTGAGCCCTAAAGAAAAAAATAATAGCTTACAGGCGCTACAGGCTCCAACATAAAAAAAAAACTAAATAAATAAAAAAATATAAAAAAACCTTATCAAGATAAAATCACATCAGAGTAAAAAAAAGAGGAAAAGGAAGATAAATAGATAAATAAGATAAAAAGGAGGGAAAATTGAAAGGCAGGCGAAGGACAACAACTAACTAGCAATGCCCCCCCCCAAAAAATAGAAAGAAATACACTAATAAAGATAAAATCACATCATCAGAGTTTAAAAGATAAGGAAAAGGAAGAGGAATAGATAAATAAGATAGGGAGGAGGGCAAATGAAAGGTAAGCGAAGGACACAAACTAACTAGCAATGCCCACCCACGAAAGAAAATAGAAAGAAATACACTAATAAAGATAAAATCACATCATCAGAGTTTAAAAGATAAGGAAAAGGAAGAGGAATAGATAAATAAGATAGGGAGGAGGGCAGACTGAGAGGTAAGCGAAGGACACAAACTAGCTAGCAATGCCCACCCAGAATAGAGAAATAAAGGCATAAATTAATAAAGATAAAATAACATCATCACAGTAAAAAATAAGAGGAAAAGAAATATGAATAGATAAATAAGATAAGGAGGAGGGTCGATAGTGGTACAGAGATAGATAGCTGGACAGACATAAGGACAAACATAGATAAATAGAGTTCCTAGGCAGCTTTCCAACCTTAATCTATATTTCTGTTCTTTTTATTCTTGTACACCCTCCCTTCTATGTAATCTCAAACCCCTTTTCTTTAATAAACTTGTAAACCTGATAAATAGATAGATGGAAACTGAAAAGCAGACGGACAGACACCACCACCACCACCAACGTGCAATCCCCCACCACCACCAACGTGCAATCCCCCACCACCACCAACGTGCAATCCCCCACCACTACCACTTTACCTGCGTCCCTCGCACTGCCTCTCACAGTCTCCTCTCACCTTCTTTCTGCCGTGCCTCGTCCCCTGATCCTCCTAAGCTCCCTCACGCTTCACTCACCACTCACTCTCTCGTTCACTCCACCATTTCCTCTTTCTTTCTCCCTTCTATTTCTCGTTTTCCTTACCAATCGTTCCCTTCCCCATCTTCACTTCCTCCCCCCTTTTCCTTTTTAGCCCCCCCCCCACCATTTCCTCTCTCTTTCTCACTTCTATTTAGCTTTTTCCTTACCATTCGCTCCCTTTCCCATCTTCTCTTCCTTTCCCTTTTCCTTTTTTTGCCCTCTATCGTCAACAACCTAATAAGTAGACTAAATAATTACCAATAAAAAATATAAAATCCTCTCTTTCTCACTTCTATTTCTCTTGTTTCCTTACCAATCGCTCCCTTTCACATCTTCTTTTCTTCCCCTTCTACCTTTTTATCCCCCTATCGTCAACAACCTAACAAGTAGACGAGATAATTACCAAGTTAAAAAACAAGACGTATGCACAAAACTAGAGTCACTGTAGTACAATACAACGATGGGAGTAAAATATAGGACATACAACAGGTATATGTGAATCAATTTTGTCAGTAATAAGCGGCAAAAAAACAACACTGGAAATGGTTGGAGTGAAGGTGATTTTCTCGAGTCACGGAGGACCATCGCTCTTCATTATCATCACGCCGGTTCTTCAGGTTCTTCGTGTTAATATAGGGATGAGGAGACGCCAGGGACGACAACACCTGGTGGCGCCGTGTTCAGGAAGGGGTCGTGGCAGGCTAAAGGGCGGCGCGATGATAAATGTGCTCTGGTATTCGGGTAAAATGTAGAGTGTTTGCATGTCGGCGAGCCATTGCAGCGCCGCCGTGCCTTGTTGAGGAGTTATGGGTCCTCGTATACCTGTTGTGCCTCGTCCCTCTCACCCCAAACAGAGCTGCACGCCTCACACCTGCCTAAACACTCTATGTCGCAGGTAATTACAAGGTTTTGCCTCCTTATCTATGCATGCTTCCAGGTTTATGCAAAGTGTTATCTTATGCTTTTGTGCTAAGTATACGAGTTTCATTCACTTGGCGCAATAACTTGTTAAAATCTCACATATTTACTTTTTTTTATTCTTTAAAGTTGTATATTTTGGTGTTTTTACTTTTTCCTTTGGGATGATTCAAAACTAGTTCAAAGAATTTCGAGATATTTGATTTTCTAACCCTTTCCTTACTCTTTCCTGCTAAGCCACGCTGCCTATCGTCTTGCACCCTTTATACGAACCAGAGCATCTTTCTGACCCTCACCGTCGTCTGCCCCAAGGACGCCCATGTCACTTTCCCGCCCCATCACCCACAAGATTGGGCCACAAAGCAGCAGTTCAATAAAGCTTTCCCGGAGCGGCGCCGAGGAGTGCCGTGCAGGAGACCGCCCACCGCTGTGGTCGCTTCGAGCCAGGGTGATTGGCGGAGGCTGCAGAGGGAACGACATTCCTTCCGGTACAGTCGCCTTTAAGCGGTACTCCGGCGGTGGAATATTCGCAGGGAAACAAGTCTGGCCCCTGGTAGTCAACGGGGCGGCCATGGCAACGAGCAGCGGCCTCATGGTGTGTTGTGGAGGGCGTAGAATGTCCCCTGTCTGATGTCCTCCCAGGCAGCGATAGTTTGCCCTCCGCCACCATTCTTGAGCGGGTCAGTGGAGCGTCGGCCAAAGCTCTAGTGGCATCGTGAGGGTCACGGACTTCACCAACAAGCTCCAAACTTTACTTGTTCCCAAAAGTCCTCCACCACACGCGTGCCACCACCCAGCTGCAGGCGTGGAAGCCATAATGGGGCGTGTAAAATAGTTGTCCCTACCGCCCGCCGCCTCCAGTAATTTCCGAGAGCAAGTCCAGCGGCGGTACATGGCGCGCACCAACAACAATTTGCACGATGTAGTGAAGCTGACCGAGCAAAGTAATATCGCAGGCCGCCACCTCGCTGGGGCCGCCACCTTACCTATTCCATGCACCCCCAGCCCCCCACACTATCTTGCCAGCCAAAAGATGTTTATCTTATACCTTTCTCTACGCTTTTCTTGATACTACCAACAGTGTATTTCTGGTAAACGTCTAGAATTCATTGGAGCAAACTAGAGGTGTAATATTAGTATTGTCTATGTATTCGTCACATCCATGGCCACATTTTCACGTATATGTGTAAAGGAACATCCACAGTGCAATCTCCAGGGCAGGGCGTTGAACGCGGCGCAGCGCTCCAGCGTCCGTCAACGTCCACATGTCAATTTGCCTAACTTATGGAGCCTCCCATATTTTGGCTTTTTCATACACGCACAGACACACATACACGCACACACACACACAGGATTGGAACAGGTTAACAGGTTAATGAATATATATGGAGCACACATGACAAACATGATTGAATTTATTCCTGAGCGCTGATTACACACACACACACACACATACACACACACACACACACACACAACACACACACACCGCGCGATGGTCAGGTTGATAGCGTTCTGGTCTCTCACTCTGTGGGTAGGCGGTTCGAATCCTCGTGCTCCCGGGGATTTTTCACTTGACAAATTCGGGCGGTTACTGTCCCCCTTGAGCAAGGGGATGGGGGTGTGTGGTGTGTGAGGTCCCAGCATTACCCTAAGATCGGTAATAATGAGCTCCAAGCTCGCACTGCGAGGGTGAAACTGGCGATCGCGAGCCAGCTCGCGTGGACAAGACCATGGGTGAATGACACACACACACACACACACACACACACACAACGATGGTCTTTTAACGGGAAAATGCCTTAAACCGTGCAAATAAATGTTACATAAGAATGTGGCCAATAAAGGTAGATAATGGAGGTATACAATTATCCATAAAATATTTGCTAATGTAAAGCGAAAAGTTTCCCTAAATCTAATACTGACGGAGGTGTTTTGCGTTATCCAATGAGAAGTCTGCATGCAAACCTCTGACTAATCACAGTGTAAGGCTAAAAAACAATATCAAATACAGGAAAAAAGAGGCTACAACATACAGTAAATGGTCAGGAAAGCAATATACATTCACCACGTATTCTACCACGACAAGACAAGATTACCATTATCAGATCGTTGATTACTAATTGCATATCTTATACAACTTGGATGAAAACCGTTTAGGCACGAATCTTTAACTTAACATTGCTTACACTCCCTTACTACGGTGAGACACTACTTATACTGTAACTCAATAATACATTAATAAAACAAATATACATCCACTCCTGGAAATTTGATATAGTATAATATAACGACACAGAACAATTGTGTACCTTTCCTTGCAGCTTTTATGCAGTAGCAAAATATGTGTGTAATATACATTCACGCACAAACCTTGCATCAAATACTAACCTTTTGGTCGCTTTTCCGAGCTTATTGTGGAGGGAATCACTTAATTAGTGTTACCTGTTGTATAGCAGTGGAAGTTTACCTACATAAGTTTGGTATCAGTTATGTTATCTGATCTGTGTTAACAATGGCGCGGGAAACACTAACAAGGCGGCACGTAATACTACCAAACAAAACTTTCCCTAAACTATCAAATTAATAGTTAACGACCCAAGGGTTGTAACGTTAAGCACAATGGTACATCAAATATTCATGACTATAATAAAATGAAAAGAAATATGTAAATGACTGGAAATATGATCACTAAATATGGTTGAGTTTTCCTAAGGGAGAAATCGGGAGGCCGGAACGTGGCTTTTTCAGTATTTTATATTAATATTAATTAAGCCAAAAAAATGAGCTTGGGGCACAAGACCGTTTAGAAATAGGATTAACTAATATAACATGAAGTAGAATTAGAAAAAAAAGTTGTGTATATATTAAGGTTAATTAATAAACAAAACAAAAAACGAATCATTGTTTGGAAATAACAAGAAAAATTAACATCTTAATATTGTCTTTACCTTGCTGCCCAATATCAATCCTGTTGTATTTGGATCATTGAGTTAAACCGGAAAGTTTGTTATTACATCAACATATAATTTACAAACATTTCAATATCCTGTTGGAGAGCTGATGAAATTTCGCTGAGAGCCCTTCAAGTTTTCCAATACCACTGATGCTTTCTCGACACACGTCAGACTATCTTCAAAATGTAATGATTAAATTCTTTATGTTTTCATTCACTCATATAGCTGGCCAATGACAGGTGATTATATAAATAGTAATGAATCAAGATACGAGGAAGAGAGAGAGAGAGAGAGAGAGAGAGAGAGAGAGAGAGAGAGAGAGAGAGAGAGAGAGAGAGAGAGAGAGAGAGAGAGAGAGAGAGAGAGAGAGAAGAGAGAGTTTGTGTGGAGAGAGAGTTTGTGTGTGAGAAAAAGAGGAGAGAGAGAGAGAGACGAGAGAGAAGGAGGAGAGAGAGAGAGAGAGAGAGAGAGAGAGAGAGAGAGAGAGAGAAGAGAGAGGAGAGGAGGGAGAGAGAGAGAGAGAGAGATCCCATCGTGGATATACAAACAATGGCGCATTAGCTACAATTCCCACATGAGAAATAAGTGCAGCGAGGCGTTGGTTGGGCTCCCTTGCCGCCACAGCCTCGAGGCGCCTTGTTCCGTGGCTGCCCGACATCTATGAACCATGCCAGGTTTTGGAATTTTGATCCAGAGAACTGCGATTCCTTGGTCGCTGGTAAAATGTACATGGAAACACTGTCGGACTTGTCAATTACTTCCATTGTGACAAGCATCGCCAGGTTGACCTCTCACCCCTGTTTCGATTTTGACCTCTCACTCCTGTTTCGATGTTGACCTCTCACCCCTGTTTCGATGTTGACCTCTCACCCCTGTTTCGATTTTGACCTCTCACTCCTGTTTCGATGCTGACCTCTCACTCCTGTTTTGATGTTGACCTCTCACCCCTGTTTCGATGTTGACCTCTCACCCCTGTTTCGATGTTGACCTCTCACTCCTGTTTCGATGCTGACCTCTCACCCCTGTTTCGATGTTGACCTCTCACCCTGTTTCGATGCTGACCTCTCACCCCTGTTTTGATGTTGACCTCTCACCCCTGTTTCGATGTTGACCTCTCACCCCTGTTTCGATTTTGACCTCTCACTCCTGTTTCGATGCTGACCTCTCACCCCTGTTTCGATGTACCTTACTCCTGTTAGTGACCTCTCCCTGTTTCGATGTTGACCTCTCACCCCTGTTTCGATGTTGACCTCTCACTCCTGTTTCGATGCTGACCTCTCACCCCTGTTTCGATGTTGACCTCTCACCCCTGTTTCGATGCTGACCTCTCACCCCTGTTTCGATGTTGACCTCTCACTCCTGTTTCGATGTTGACCTCTCACCCCTGTTTCGATGTTGACCTCTCACCCCTGTTTCGATGCTGACCTCTCACTCCTGTTTCGATGCTGACCTCTCACCCCTGTTTCGATGTTGACCTCTCACCTCTGTTTCGATGTTGACGTCTCACTCCTGTTTCGATGTTGACCTCTCACCCCTGTTTCGATGTTGACCTCTCACCTCTGTTTCGATGTTGACGTCTCACTCCTGTTTCGATGTTGACCTCTCACTCCTGTTTCGATGTTGACCTCTCACCCCTGTTTTGATGCTGACCTCTCACCCCTATTTCCATGCTGACCTCTCACTCCTGTTTCGATGTTGACCTCTCACTCCCGTTTCCATGCTGACCTCTCACCCTTGTTTCCATGCTGACCTCTCACCCTTGTTTCGATGCTGACCTCTCACCCTTGTTTCCATGCTGACCTGTCACCCTTGTTTCGATGCTGACCTCTCACCCCTGCCTGGCCGCTGAGCTGGTATTCACAACGGGTGCATTGTCGCGCGCCGTTGTTCATGGATACAAAACATGCACTGGGTCGATGCATCGATCTGGTGTTTGCTAGGATCCTGCCTATTCATGGCGACACTTTTAAAGCATATATGATTGCAGCACAAATTTTCTATCAGCTGAATGACATTAGACCACGTTCTGCAATACATTGTTTGCCATCCGTAAAATTGATACGTGCATAAATGTAAAAAAAAATACATATAGTCAACAGACAACTAGCTCTTTTTCGGGATGTTGAACAAAGTAACGTATAGTCAGTGGTAGGTGACGGGCCTCGCTGCTGATACAGAATACCTCACAGCGGACCTTGTGTTGCGGAGTGATTTGTGATCTGTACACAGGAAGACAGAGCGTGTCAGTGACAGTCATTCCGGCACAAATTGCACGCTGCGACACCCTCTATGACGGTGACAAAGCTGCCTTCCAGAAACTGTACGACACACGAGGCTCGGGACACACATGCCAATGCAGGATCTCATTACCCACGGCACGTCAAACACTCATAAAATACCAATAACTAAAAGAGAGGCGGCTGGGAACACCCCGGCCGCCACTCACTGCATGGCTCGCCGCCCACAACAAATACATAACGTCACTATAACCACCAAGACGCGAACGGTACGTGTTTATCTGGTATTTATGTTTGGTATGTCACGGTGTGTTTCTTCGTAATACATACTTGTAATATTTAGAGTCTAGGTCTAGAAAAAAGTTACAGAAATTGTACGGCATTAAGATGAGGAAAATAGTGTAGATTGTTCTGTTTTAAGCGAGACTTAGTGTGAAGGATTGGAAGGTGATACACAACTGGACCAAATTTATTAGAGGTATATAACGTTTCCTTGCATGTCTCACGGCTCCCCTGAGATTCATGGAGAGCTTCGATGCAACACAGACGCAATACACGCCACACAAACCGAACACAAACACAGCCCACGCGCAATACAAACGCAACACGGGCGTAACACACAATAGAGAACCAACACTAACCAAACACGTTCATTACCTTGGGGCGAACAAGACACCCGTTCGATTAGAACTTGGGGCGAACATAGACACCACTCGAGGTGTCTATGAACGTACGATGATGATACAATCGGGAAATTTTTGACACTATACAATACAACCCTAATAATGATCATGGAAATACAATGGTATACAGGAGGTGTGTAGGAGAAAGTCATGTCACTATGTAAAATAACAGCATCGAGTGTCATTTTAAAGAGCCACATTCCATTTGTGTCAGGGAAACATACACGTTGCTATGGCGATGAGTTTGCCCCGCGGGTGTGAAGTCAACACACGTGCCCAGGCCGTCACCTGTACTAGCGTGTGGGCGGTAATAATAAGGAGATTGGAACACTGTCTTCTGTCTGTATTGCAAGGAGGTGATGACGAGACCGACAGCCATGGTTACCCTTGAAGTTTAAATGATTTAATGAAGAACGGAAGCGCCTGGATATTTGTGTGCATTAGAATGGCGCAGCAGCAACCAATGACACACACACACACACACACACACACACACACACACACACACACACACACACACACACACACACACACACACACACACACACACACACGAGTCCTACATACGAGTAGAATTATGAAAAGTTACCGACCGTACTATTTCAACTCGCAATTTTTTGCACACGGAGTCCTTTTCGTCGTAAAATACACGAACTGGAGTTTCACGCGGCTAGAAACTCATGTTATCATCGAGAACAAGGTTAAAGTATAACAACTTCAAACTGTGCAGTGTATAGGGAGAGCAGGCATGGACCCCCCCCCCCCCCCCCTCCAGTTCATGCATACATAGATAGACGAGGCGGTGTGGTGGTTGCCCCGCACAAGGATATTCACGTGTCTATTCAGCCAGATAGAGCTATGAATAATCCTTTACGAGCAGAGCGTTGACCCAGCATTTTTGAATGGTGATTAAACGCTTGCTCCACTCAGCCATCATCAATGAAGTATGGATTTGCTTGGTGCCAAAATTAGCAGCATTTCATACAACAAAAAAAGTGAGACAGTGGAAAGAAATCTCAATATGTAGAACATTCGTGTCTAGACAGGAATTAATTGCATCATAAGCTAGGAATGACAGATGCAATGATATAAACATATGCCCCAAAATAGAAGTTGAACATAGGTGTTAATATAAGCAAAAAAACAACACAATCACGAACAATGTCGATTACGTAAGGACAAGAAAAAAAAGATCACAGAATCACAATGTCCGACAAACACCACGTTACGAGGAATTACATTAAAAAGTGAAGAGTTGTTGTCAATTCCGAGCTGTAATATTGGAAATGAAAATACTTCGGGGAATAAAGAGCATAAAACCACCTAATCTCCGATCCACATTTCTAAAAGCTTTGATATAACGGAGAAAAAAAACCCACACACACACACACACACACACCACACACAACACACACACACACACTACACACACACACACACACACACACACACACACCACACACACACACACACACGTGAACATTGCAAAAAATAAGCCTGCCAAAATAGATTACAGAAATACTATAAAAAAAAATTGTCAACGCTTCTGAAAAAATTCGTGAAACATTCAAATTTTATTCACATTCTGAAAAAGAAAGTAGCCTCATCGTCGCCACAATCTAAAGTAAAAAATAAGCATTCTTTATGAAACGGACTAGTATCAAGGCTTTCATATATGTATAGTAGAAAACAAATAAGTAAACGATGTAAAATTGTGAGCGATGAGGAAGTGAATGATCGAAACCTTACATACCTTTGTCCAGTTCCTTGTGCAAAGCCGGGCACGTCTGTGTTTTATTTAGCTCCCGCCAGGCACGTGATGTGGCTCAAAAGGTTTCACTGCTGTTGAAGGAAGAAAAGGAAATATGAAAATCCTAATTCCAAAACAATCAAACTAATGTTGAATATTTTATACATATGCCAGAAGTCATTGAAAAACAACAAATTAAAACTATGAATAAAATATCTCTTTGGAACACTGCCAATGGGGTGATGAATCAAATAAAAAAATATCAACTATTGCCATTAGCGTATGAACGATGGAGTTATTCGTATATAATGCATGATACATAAATACAAGTATTGGTAATGTAGGACACAGCTGTGATGTCAGGCAGACTTAGGAACGTGTGATAAAACTTTTCATATTTTGCTCATGTATTATTTAGGCACTTAAATAAAAATTATTCCGTCTGTCCGGCTGCCTGTATTTCTCTCTCTCTCTCTCTCTCTCTCTCTCTCTCTCTCTCTCTCTCTCTCTCTCTCTCTCTCTCTCAAGAATACCTCGCAGGGTTGAGAAGGGCGACAGGAGTCATAACGCGTCGTCAGATCAGCGGCAGACAGTTCTTCACCTCCAGACGTTATATTGCAGCCTGTCAGTCCGAGGAGTTATCATTGATAGACCGGGCGTGGTTGAAATAGATAAATACATGGTTGTCATAATTCCATGCCTTGCTTCCCCCCTCCCCCTCCTGTACCAGCGAGACGTGAAAGTCCCTCCAAAGCCTCTTCATCCCTGGTCTGCCGCCGCCAAGCAGTACAAGTGTCCGCGGGGCCGATGAAATGTATTGACGGACGCCACACGTTGAGGGCTCGCGGTGCAGGTGGTGCCCGACGGCGGCTCGGGTTAAAGCTGCCCCGACACACTCTCTGCCCCGAGGATCTCCTTCGGCGGGTGTCGGTCGTTACTCGTAAGTCACTCGATCCTTCCATCAATACCGGCTGTTGCTGCTGCTCTATTTTTTACCTTCCAGTACACCACAGTCACCACAGGCTACGAGAACCCCCCAACCCCCCTTCTTCATTATACCTGCCACCATTCTGTTCAGTTACTTTGATGTTTAAGCTTCAAGAAAAGTATTGTTAGTCAGCGTGCATTCACGTGTTTCCTCATCTGATCCACACAAATGATTTTCTGTTAATTAATGTTTTGTATAATGTGTACTTTTTTTTTTTTTACCTTTGTAGTTACTGCCCCTGATTGCCTCTACAGAAGCCGTGCATCCTTGACACGTTTTCATTACAGCGCGTCGTTTCGCACGTCGTTTACAACAGCACTGTCACAGGTATTGTTTTCCCTCCGCATGCACCGAAACAAAAAGGTGAATGTTTTCTTCTGCCTCCAAAAGACTTAAAGCCATCACGCAATAAAACTCCTCGGCAGGAAAAGTACCAGTCATGAATTTTCAACGAGCGGCGTCGTAACGTGGCTTTTAGGCAAAACAGAAACGGTCAGTGCTCGCTTAATGACAGTGGCAGTGGTGGTAGTAGTGGTGTGGTGGTGGTGGTGGTGGTGGTGGTGGTGGCAGTGGTGGTGGTAGTGGTGGGGGTGGTGGCGATGGTGGTGGTGGTGATGGTGAGGAGGGTGGTGGTGGTGGTGATGGTGAGGAGGGTGGTGGTGGTGGAGGTGGTGGTGATGGTGAGGAGGGTGGTGGTTGGTGAGGAGGGTGGTGGTGATGGTGAGGAGGTGGTGGTGATGGTGAGGAGGGTGGTGGTGTGGTGAGGAGGGTGGTGTGGGTGGTGGTGGTGGTGGGTGGTGGTGGTGGTGGTGGTGGTGGTGGTGGTGGTGGTGGTGGTGAGGAGGGTGGTGGTGGTGGTGAGGAGGGTGTGGTGTGGTGGTGGGAGGTGGTGGTGGTGGTGGTGGTGATGGTGGTGGTGGGGGTGAGGTGGTGGTGGGTGGTGGTGGTGGTGGTGGTGATGATGGTGGTGGGGGTGGAGGTGGTGGTGGTGGTGGTGGTG
>JACEEZ010020968.1:725587-745587 GCA_016584305.1 Chionoecetes opilio
AGTTTGTAACAGAGATAAGAGGGAGGGAAGAGAGATAGCGATGAGTGGAAGGAGCAGAGAGAGAGAGAGAGAGAGAGAGAGAGAGAGAGAGAGAGAGAGAGAGAGAGAGAGAGAGAGAGAGAGAGAATTACTTGACCATTGAACCTTTCACCTCATTACTTCATAACCTTGTGAACTGTGTGTGTGTGTGTGTGTGTGTGCGCTAATCATGTCTCTTGATGCTCTCTATTTGTCTGTCTGCCTTCTCTCTCTCTCTCTCTCTCTCTCTCTCTCTCTCTCTTTCTCCAAACATTAACAAGATCTACTCCCTTTACATCCCCGTTTGGGTCTGTTTCCACAAATCATTAAAGGGAACAAAATCCTTAATTGTAGAGCCTCAGGTAGTTTCCTACCTGATTATCCTTAACTTTACTTCCACATCCGAGAATATTTTTCCACGCTGCGTTCTCTACCACGATTTTCCTGGGTTCATCAGCCCTTAATTCACCTCTTTTTATTACTTTTTACTTTTTGGTTAAGGTCATATTTTGCATTAAGTCTGGTTTTCCCGCTTTTCTCAGTGACGTGTCTCTTAACTTTTATTTTTGGGACGTGGTTTTTTTATCGAGAGGCTTAGGAGTTTCTTTCATATTGTTATCATTTCCAGGTCCTGCTTCTTGTATATTATCCTCTCTTCTTCATTCTAACTCCTGGTATAGTTTCTGTAATCCTCGTTTTCTTATTTCTTCTTATTCTTCCTTCTTTTGCTGTGTCTTCATCCTCGGCAGACGTCTGGAGAGTGACTCAGAGGGACCCTTGGCAGAGTTCCAATGCGTGCCTCTCTCTCTCTCCTCTCTCTCTCTCTCTCTCTCTCTCTCTCTCTCTCTCTCTCTCTCTCTCTCTCTCTCCTCCGGCGTCTGGCACCAGTACAGCCAGAGCCAAGCACCAGGAGGGGAAGGAAGGAAGGGGGGAGAGGATGAGTAAGAGAAGGAAGGGAGGGAGAAGGGACTGCATGCATGGGGAGGAGCGAAATGTATGGTGGAGCATATAGGGGGGATAGGAGCATGCGAGAGGAAAGGGGGACAATAGGAGATAGAAGGGAAAGGAGAGAAGGAAAGAGGAAGAGCATAAGGAATGGACTGTATGGAGGGCACAGGAGGGGAGGGACAAGAGAATAGGGAGAGGAGGTATGGAGGTAGAATTTAAGAGGGGGATTTTGGCGTCTGGAAGTGTGCGATGAGTCACCCAAAACGTCACTCTGATGAGGTCACTGGTAAGTCTTCCTTCGTGTATGGCGGAGAAAGGGCGTGGGTTGCACCATCACCCCTGCAGGAGGCTTGGCGTGGCGCCCTGAAGGTTCCTGAAGGAGGGGAGGGAAAGGCTATCAAGAGGATGTCCGCCCGTCCTCCAGGAGTGATTAATTCGTCCATCTTCCGTATGCCCGAGCGATGATCTTGGTAAACATCTGAGACTGTTATGTTTACTCCTCGTCCTCGTCGTCGTCGTCGTCGTCGTCGTCGTCGTCGTCGTCCTCCTCCATGTCTTCCACCCTTTCCTTTAACTATGCCGTCTTCATTTTCATCACTGTCCTTCTCCCTTTTCTCTTACTTATCCTTTTCTTCCTTCTGCGTTTTTTTTTCTTCAGGTCGTTCACCTTTCTGTTGACATATCACCGCAGTCCATTCCCCGTGTTGACGAAGGAAAAAGGGGTACGTCTCTCTCTCTCTCTCTCTCTCTCTCTCTCTCTCTCTCTCAGCCAGCATAATCACAAACCCAGGCACACAAACACGCTGCCAAGGGTCACGTACAAGGTCAAAATCGTGCAAGGTTACAGTCACGGCCAAACCAATGCATGTGTTTACTACTACTACTACTACTACTACTACTACTACTACTACTACTACTACTACTACTACTACTACTACTACTACTGCTGCTATGGTTACCACGACCATTATTTTAACTTTTACGACTTCTATCATAATCCTTCTTATCATTGTATTAGTGGCATTACTATTAACACTACTATTATCATTATTACCATTATTTGTATCATTGTTATTGCTATCAGAAGTTGTAGTAGCAGCAATGTAGTATTAGTATTAGTATTAGTAGTAGCAGTAGTAGTAGTAGTAGTAGCAGCAGGGAGTGGTGAGCACAATACTCATTTTCATTACAGGCAAATAAAAATAACATCCCCTGCGGGTTTTCCTTCATCTGCGTGTCACATGTATAATGAGGCAAGGAAGGGTAACGACGCAGTGACGGATGGCAACATTATTCACTGACGTTTCCTTTACTAGCTAATGAGGCAGAAAGACTGGAATGCACAACGGACGCCACTGCTTTTTATTTTAACTCAGCTATTCCAACAGGGTGAACGGTCTTTGTTGGGTCACCTTTCTACTAACTGCAGGAACTTATAATTATCAGTAAACTAATATCAAAGGCTTACTGTATATATGAGTTACACAGTGATGTTTTGATGTTTATATTTTGACAAGCGAGACTTCTTCATGCGTTTTTATGTTGGAAAAAATTGTGGTATTTGAAGTGTGTGGTCATACGCGCCGGATTTTATTGGGAGACCTATTCATTACCCTATTCCTGCCATTGAAGAAAAAGGAAGGAAGAATAATCATAAGTTCATTTTTCTCCAACTAATGGCAATCTTAGCAGTCTCATCAGCATATCTTTCGTTTATGTCTACCGTGAAAACAGGATCACAGAAAATGGTTGCTGCTATAGAAAACGAGTCATTTTCTGGTACACGTTTATATTATGTTTTTCTGCCTGTTTACCTTGAATTGAACGTTATTAATATATTTATCATATATATATATCAGTAAGCCTTCTAGAATGCAGTGGATTGATCAGACAGTGTTTGAACATAGGGATAACGAACTGACAGAAGAGAGGCTAATGAAATTTGAACTGAATAGTCAAGAGGAAAAAGTTATTCCAGTTATACATATAGTTAGGCCGGATATAACGCAAGGCATGAATATATTTGAGTTGGCTAATGGAGGGGAGGGAGAGCTGAGCGTGCAGGGAGGGTAGTGGTCAAGTATAATCGTTACCGTCAACAACACTATAGTCGCCACTGCACTAATGTCGTCAGGCGCCATATTTTACGAATTTTAGCATCACTACAGACAGACTGTACGTGCCACTAAAGACATCTATAATAATATAAGCGAAAGTGTGTCTGTCTGTCTGTCTGTCTGTCTGTCTGTCTGTCTGTCTGTCTGTGTGTGTGTGTGGTATAGGTTCCGCCCCCCGTGGCGCAAACACCTCATATGGTACATTTTTGGAATCAGGTTGACCAGGGGAAGGTCATAAGCCCACTTATGAGATGATCCGATCACATTTTTTTTTTATTTTTTTTTAGCAGCCTATTAGCGAGAATTGTGAAAACAAAAGTGGGTTGCGAGAATTGAGGAAGCCTTGATGTAGAGTGATGGGTAATGGGTGAGTGAATGGGTGGGGTGATGGGTAATGGGTGTGGGGTGATGGTTGAGTGAATGGGTGGGGAGTGATGGGTTGGGGGTGATGGGTGATGGGTGAGGGAATAGGTGGGGGGTGATGGGTAATGGGTGAGTGAATGGGTGTGTGGTGATGGGTAATGGGGGAGTGAATGGGTAATGGGTGAGTGAATGGGTGGGGGGTGATGGGTAATGGGTGAGTGAATGGGTGTGTGGTGATGGGTAATGGGTGAATGGGTGGGGGGTGATGGGTAATGGGTGAGTGAATAGGTGGGGGGTGATGGGTAATGGGTGAGTGAATGGGTGGGGGGTGTTGGGTAATGGGTGAGTGAATGGGTGGGGGGTGATGGGTAATGGGTGAGTGAATGGGTGGGGGGAATACATACATTTCTACATCCATGATTTCAGGAAAGTTAGAAGGGGCTATCTGGAGAGTCCATGTTTGGTGGGCCGAAGGCCCACCAAACACAGGTGGTGGGCCGAAGGCCCACCAATAGCCCTCCGCAGGAGCTAGCCAAAAAGTACGCCCGGAGGGCGGCTTTGCGGCTAGTGTACATAATAAAAACTACTATGCATGCCTCTTTAGTGGTACAAACAAGTTACAATACATACACTTACAATATACAATACATACCTAGTGATGCTAAAATTCGTAATATATGGCGCATGGCGACATTACTGCAGTGGTGACTATAGTGTTATTGACGATAGTAGTAGGGTGTTGTGGTGATAATTGAGTGTGTATATCTTTCAGCATGAGTATTGTGGCACAGTGATGGGAGTCTGTTGCAGTCCTGTTCGGTGTGTGGTAAGTAGTCATGCCTGTATGCGTCAGTGTTCGTGTGGTTGTTATAATAATGTATATTTCAATTCGAAATAATAAAGCCTCCAGCGTCAAAAAATGTTTCCAGGATAATCTAGCGTGTTGACTCGTATCTAAAGTTATAAACTATCATAAATATTTGTTTGGTGTGTATTCATATATTGCGTTTATCGTATGTGAACTGAAGCAAACAGAATTTCAATCACTCTGAGGGTCATTGATGTCGTCTTGCATTCCCGGTGGTGTGTATATGTCTTGCATTCCCGGTGGTGTGTACATGTCTTGCATTCCCGATGGTGTGTACATGTCTTGCATTCCCGGTGGTGTGTACATGTCTTGCATTCCCGATGGTGTGTACAATGTACATGTCTTGCATTCCCGGTGGTGTGTACATGTCTTGCATTCCCGGTGGTGTGTACATGTCTTGCATTCCCGGTGGTGTGTACATGTCTTGCATTCCCGGTGGTGTGTACATGTCTTGCATTCCCGTGGTGTGTACATGTCTTTCATTCCCGATGGTGTGTACATGTCTTGCATTCCCGGTGGTGTGTACATGTCTTGCATTCCCGATGGTGTGTACAATGTACATGTCTTGCATTCCCGGTGGTGTGTACATGTCTTGCATTCCCGTGGTGTGTACATGTCTTGCATTCCCGGTGGTGTGTACATGTCTTGCATTCCGGTGTGTGTACATTCTTGCATTCCCGGTGGTGTGTACATGTCTTGCTTCCCGGTGGTGGTACATGTCTTGCATTCCCGGTGGTGTGTACATGTCTTGCATTCCCGGTGGTGTGTACATGTCTTGCATTCCCGGTGTGTGTACATGTCTTGCATTCCCGATGGTGTGTACATGTCTTGCATTCCCGGTGGTGTGTACATGTCTTGCATTCCCGTGGTGTGTACAATGTACATGTCTTGCATTCCCGGTGGTGTGTACATGTCTTGCATTCCCGGTGGTGTACATGTCTTGCATTCCCGGTGGTGTGTACATGTCTTGCATTCCCGGTGTGTGTACATGTCTTGCATTCCGGTGGTGTGTACATGTCTTGCATTCCCGGTGGTGTGTACATGTCTTGCATTCCCGGTGGTGTGTACATGTCTTGCATTCCCGTGGTGTGTACATGTCTTGCATTCCCGTGGTGTGTACATGTCTTGCATTCCCGTGGTGTGTACATGTCTTGCATTCCCGGTGGTGTGTACATGTCTTGCATTCCCGGTGGTGTGTACAATGTACATGTCTTGCATTCCCGGTGGTGTGTACATGTCTTGCATTCCCGGTGGTGTGTACATGTCTTGCATTCCCGGTGGTGTGTACATGTCTTGCATTCCCGGTGGTGTGTACATGTCTTGCATTCCCGGTGGTGTGTACATGTCTTGCATTCCCGATGGTGTGTACATGTCTTGCATTCCCGGTGGTGTGTACATGTCTTGCATTCCCGGTGGTGTGTACAATGTACATGTCTTGCATTCCCGGTGGTGTGTACATGTCTTGCATTCCCGGTGGTGTGTACATGTCTTGCATTCCCGGTGGTGTGTACATGTCTTGCATTCCCGGTGGTGTGTACATGTCTTGCATTCCCGGTGGTGTGTACATGTCTTGCATTCCCGGTGGTGTGTACATGTCTTGCATTCCCGGTGGTGTGTACATGTCGAGGTTCCCGCCAACAGAAGAACGTGCAATGGTTGGTCAGGACTACAGCATTTTAGGCCAGATGTAATGGAAAATACTCCAACATCAGGCTCATTACGCAGGTAATTAACATACAAACACAAAAATTTACATCACTTCTCTTGAATGAGAAGGAAATTAAAATAATTATTTTTGTCCAAGCTCGCTTCGCTCGCTTGGACACCTATTTCAGCCGAAATCAGGTGTCATATAGGCTTGTAAAATGTTTCCACGAATGTGGGCAAGAAAGATACAGGCGCAAAGGAAGGAATTTGGCGCAGAGTTATATTTCGTCTCTTAACTCATTGTCCAAGCGAGCGAAGCGAGCTTTTAGCATTTATGCTAAAATTCGTAATATATTGTGCCTGGCGACATTAGTGCAGTGGCGAAAGTAGTGCATTAGTGCAGTGGAAATAAAATGTGTTCGTAGCCTTCACAACAACAGTGTCTGAGCGTCGCCGCTCAGCCACCACCACCATCACCACACCACCACCACCACCACCACCACCACCACCACCACCACCACCACCACCACCACCACCACCACCATTACCACCACCACCATCACCACCACCACCACCACCACCACACCACCACCACCACACCACCATCACCACAACAACCACCATCACCACAACAACCACCACACCACCACCACCACCACCGCCATCACCACACCGTTTTTTTTAGAACTTTTTTCAAGAACAATTTAGCACTTTTCTTTTCTTTGTAAAAAGTAAAGAAAATCAAAGAAGGGGATGGTGAAGGTTAGGTTGGGTTAGGTCAGGTTGTAATAGAAGTATTTTAAGGTGAGGGTATTTAAAAAGTTGACTTTAGCCTGTGCGAGCTTGGACACGTTCCACATCTTTAGTGTGGACGTCTATTTCCTAGTTCTATCTATTTCAGGACAAAAACATGTTATCGTCGCAGCAAAACTATATATCACATTTCTTTTATTAATTTAATGTTTATCACTGTTATCCTCTTCCAATGATTCAATGGCATATTCTTGCATTAGCACGATTCGTTTACCTTTTTTCTTTTTTCGATAGGTATTTTTCTGTACATTTTACGAATTTTTACGATTGGTAGGTACGCTCATATATATTCAAACAAATATATATAATAAAAGAAAAATAATGAAATGGAAAACAAAAGTGTAGAGAATGAAGGCAACGAAGTGAGTGACGAAGGCAAGTGTTACTGACTATTTGGCGATAAATTCTATCGGTTCAAGGATGTGTGAATGTCTTAAACAGCACAACAATCGATTACTGCAACTTTTTATCCACTATGTAGCACACAGGTATACGATCATCAGGAAGTGTTCAAAGCTCTCTGACTGACTGACTAATACGTGACTAACTTATCACTCACTACTATTTCTATGAAAGGCATATCTAATATTTTCCAGAATTGTATCTTTATTTTTTTTCACCAAACTCATCTCACCAAGTCTAATTGCCTAATTTTTTTTATGTTAGCCTTGAGTAGGATGGACGCATGAGGACTGAAATAATGGAGCCATAAGAGTCGAAATTAAGCCCCGTCATTCACTTTACCCTTTTCTCATCGTCTGCAGTAGTGACAATAATGGCAGGCAGGCGAGACAAGAAGTGAAAAGTCGAAGACAATATATTTATAAATACATTTTTGAACCATCAGTTTCGACGGACGTGTTGCAAAATCAGAATTTAGTACAATGATAACTTAATGTGTTGGTTTTGATACCGTAATACAAATCAATACTCGTTTTAACCCCTTCACGCCCAGATCTTTCCTTTAGTATATAGAATCGTCTGTTGTTAGCCATAAAATTACAAAAAGTAAATAAATATACCAAATGATCTTGTGGACATGTATACTAAACAGGTCATATCTGTAAAATATTGCTTATATTCACTAAAAATCCTCTAATGGTACCCAAATTACAATGAAAATTACGTTCTGGGTCTCAAGGGGTTAAGTATAAAAATCATGGTTTTTTTTTGGCATTTTCAACATAAAAAGGATTCTAAAAATATAAACGTCATTAATATAAATCATCTTGGTCAAGTATTTCCATTGCCAAAATACTGGGCTATAGTCGCCAAGTCATAATTCTAAGTCAATACTGTGTGATGTAAGGGAAGGAAACAGAGGTACTAGGTTTGAGGATGGCAGTGTGAGGAAGACACGAGGATGTCCACTTAATATATAATGGTGACATGGGCTGCGTTCACCACCGTCTTAGCGCTAGTGGTGTCAGAAGGTCAAACCTGTGACACATATTGCAGCTGATATGCATCTTCCAGCAGAGGGCAAGACCACAGTGCAGTGCAATGTTAGGGATAAGATTAGACGAGAGACATAACTCAAACCTCAATTAAGAGACTGATGGGAAAGGGAGGTAAAATAAATCTATGAAATGGGAGAAATAATGAAAAACTGAAAAAAATGTATAGGAATGTAATATAATCATTCGAAAATTTAGGAAGAAAGCCAGAATTCCCTTTTCCTTCAAACAGACAGCGCGCAAATCATTCCTCTGACAGTGAAAGTTTGATTTTCTATTCACTTACAGAACGGACAAGAGGTATTTCGTTACGTGCGTGCTGTTATCGCAAGTAATGTTGATGATGTGTGTACCGTGCTAGCGTACTGGCTTTACATGATGTGCTACGAACGACTTGCTGTTACTTCGATGGTTCCGTTACTACGAGGTTACAACGAATACATCTACAGTGTAACATCAAGGTTTTATCTAACGACTCATAAATTAACAGTTTGAACTGATTTTCCATGGTGTGTGTGTGTGTGTGTGTGTGTGTGTGTGTGTGTGTGCGTGTGCGTGCGTGCGTGCGTGCGTGTGTGTGTGTGTGTGTGTGTGTGTGTGTGTTCATCTAGTTGTATTTTACAGAGCCAGAGCAATGCTCGTGTGGCCCCGTCTCCATATCAACAATTTTATCACTCATCCTTAGTGCTTTGTGTTGGCCGAAGCCAGCACCCCGGAGAGCAGGTCACAAACCCCGGCTAACACCCGGTACCCATTCACTGCTGGGTGGACAGGGGCTCGGGTTTTAAGGAAACAACCCATCTGTTTCCGCTCCACTCGGGGATCGAACCCGGGAACTTCTCGGTTGTGAACCGAGCGTGCTTCCTCTACACCACGGAATACCCTAAGTGTGTGTGTGGTGTGTGTGTGTGTGTGTGTGTGTGAAAACACACAAACAGAAACACATGTGGTAGAGGTGTGCCCTATAACACAACACATTAGAAACCTTTACAGATTTAATACTGTTCATGACGTATTCTCTAATTTCAGTGATGTAGTAACATGCAAAATTATTCATGAAGTTTTAAATAGTTATAATTAAGAAATGCATATTCTTTTCCGTTAATAGTTTATTTCATTTTTTTGTCTTTCATAGGGACGTAGATCAAGCTGGCTGCTTGTTGAATTTTATGTGTTTAGTAGTTTATCGTAGTAATAGTAGTTTTAGTAATTATTTTGTTGGACTACATTGTTACTCAAATTTGTGGGAATGTTCATTTTTGGACATTAGTTGTTTGTCTATTATAATGTATATGTGTAATTTGTATAAAGCTGTGGTCAATAAATATCTTCTATCAAAAATCTATCTAATCTTGCTATGTGTGTGTTGTGTGTGTGTGTTGGTGTGTGCGTGGTGTGCGTGTCGTGCGTGCGTGCGTGCGTGCGTGCGTGCGTGTGCGTGCGTGCGTGCGCGTGCGTGTGTGTGTGTGTGTGTGGGGGTGGGTGGGGGAGCAAGGGGAGAGGGGAGGGATGAAGCAAAGGTCTCTAGGCCATAAATCGTTCTCAACTGTCCTCCTACCGATCGATTTCACTTCCGAAGATAATTCGTCCTGGCATTGGAAAGCGATTGACATAACCTTACATACTTTACAATTCATTCTCATAAAAACAACTGCAGTGAGTGGCGGTGACCTTATCCCGACTTTGTTGCTCTCTGCAGGAGGGAAATATCCACCACGGACTGGCTAATTACTGACAGGATATAAGTCTAAAAATTTACACCAGGGATTGATCTATATCTACTTTTCCATTACTTATATCTTTCCCTTCTGTCTTTTACTCCCAAAATACGAATTCTTCTTATATTTTCTTTTCTCTCTCTCACAAATATTACTTCCCTTTATTTTTCAATCCTCTCAAGACTCACTTTTCTCTTTCATTCACATCCATTATGCTCCCAATTTTTCGTCACACACACACACACACAAATACACACACACACACACAACAACACACACACACACACACACACACACACACACACACACACACACACATACACACACACATGGTCAATATGTTTTGCGTCTCACTATGATGTTCTCAATTACTGTGGGAATGGAAATGACAAATCAAAACGACATCGAAGTCAAAGGTGGTGATTCTAGTGTGTGTGTGGGTGGGTGGGTGGGTGGGTGGTGTGTGTGTGTGGGGGGGGGGGGGGGGGGGGTAAAACCAAAGGGACTGAGGCGGAGTCGTTCCCTGGGTCCATAAATCGTACTCAAACCTCAAGTCTCATCGTCTCCAAAACGTGATTCCCTTCGAGGATGAAAATTTTGTCCTTGGATCAGTTCTCTCTCTCTCTCTCTCTCTCTCTCTCTCTCTCTCTCTCTCTCTCTCTCTCTCTCTCTCTCTCTCTCTCTCTCTCTCTCTCTCTCTCTCTCTCTCTCTCTCTCAATACCTTTTTCGTGTCTATCTTGTTGACTAGCTTCGTGACCTCGCCGTAATTACTCACAGGCGTATTACCTTTCCTAATCAGAGCTGTAACAATCTGATCATGCTTGTAGGATGAGGTAAGAAAATATATTTGGAATAGAAGGCGGAAGAAGGAATTGAAAGATGAGAATATTGGAAAAAAGAGACAAGAGACCTATTACATATTATATATGTGGGAGACTATCAAACTTTGGATGCAACGGTGCTGATCAGGTTGGTAATTGGGAAGCGAAGAAGTGAAAAGAATTAGGTGTTGAAAATAAGTTCTGTCCTCTGTGTATGTTTGTGAGCTTCCCTTTCTTATATATTTGTTTATGTTCCCTTTTTTTTTTTTCCTTGCTACTTGCTGTTGCTCCTTTTTTTTTTTTTTTTGTCGTTTGAGGGTTATGATTATTTTCTTTTGATTCATATTTCAGTTTTTTTTGGCCTTGTTTTAAGTAAGTAGGTACCGCAAACTATACACAAAGGCAAAGGCTATATAAAGTGAAGAAAACAAAACCTGAACTTGAGAGCCACGCGGGTCCACTTTTTTCTTTTATACAATTTTTTCTGAACTCCTCCAGCGGCACCACCCTTAGTTTACTCAAAGAGACCCCCGGAAAAACAGCCACCAAACTTTGAGTGGACAAACTACTACCTTGTTTTTGTCTTGAACCAATTTTCAGCATGACTAATTATTGAGGGTACTAATTTTTCCCTTTTTTTCATTCTAATCCTTTCCCCTAACTTTCTCGCCGGGAAATTAAAAACCTATAAACACACGAGTAATTGAGGGAAGTTAAGGCATCAAAGAGAGGTGAGGGAGAGGTGAGGGGACGCAGGGGACGCAGGGGACGGGAGGGGAAAAGCATGAAGCCGAAAGGGACGATTTATGGCACCTTCTGGACCTACCATTAAGTATTGAGTAATGAGGAAAGAAGATGAATGCGATAGGTCACTAGCAGACGGTGGACCATAGCTAAGGGAGAGGACATTATTTAGGTCATGGGTGCGAGAAGTGTAGATGAAGGGTGTGGATAAGGTATAGTAGATGGTATAGGTAAGATGATAAGGTATAGTAGAAGATGATAAGGTATAGTAGATGGTATAGGCAAGATGATAAGGTATAGTAGATGGTATAGGTATGATGATAAGGTATAGTAGATGGTATAGGTAAGATGATAAGGTATAGTAGATGGTATAGGTATGATGATAAGGTATAGTAGATGGTATAGGCAAGATGATAAGGGATAGTAGATGGTATAGGTATGATGATAAGGTATAGTAGATGGTATAGGTATGATGATAAGGTATAGTAGATGGTATAGGTATGATGATAAGGTATAGTAGATGGTATAGGTAAGATGATAAGGTATAGTAGATGGTATAGGTATGATGATAAGGGATAGTAGATGGTATAGGTAAGATGATAAGGTATAGTAGATGGTATAGGTAAGATGATAAGGTATAGTAGATGGTATAGGTAAGATGATAAGGTATAGTAGATGGTATAGGTAAGATGATAAGGGATAGTAGATGGTATAGGTATGATGATAAGGTATAGTAGATGGTATAGGTATGATGATAAGGTATAGTAGATGGTATAGGTAAGATGATAAGTATAGGTAGATGATATAAGAGTAGTAGTAGATGGTATAGGCAAGATGATAAGGTATAGTAGATGGTATAGGCAGATGATAGGGATAGTAGAGATGTATGATGAAAAGATAGTATGGTATAGGCAAGATGATAAGGGATAGTAGATGGTATAGGTAGATGATAAGGGATAGTAGATGGTATAGGTACGATGAGAAGGTATAGATGTGATATAGTAGAACCAATTTATGAGGTCCATTTGGGTGTTTTGTTGGCTTATACGGGGAATTCCCTGTCCGCGGGTTGCCAGATTTCGTACTTGGTCAATTATTAGACTATACGCTTAGTGAAGAAGATAACCCTCACCCTCCCTATTATAGTAGGTATGGCATAAGCTCGGTTCTATACAATAATAATGCACTTGTTTCCCTTATGTTACAAAGAAACACAAAATATTTATACTCATTATACTGTCAATATACTTATACGTATACTCCAAGCATGTCTGTTTATTACATTTTACCGAGAAGTGTTGTCAGGTGGTGATGGTGTTTTGTACTGCGTTGTGTTGTGCTGTGAAATATTAATAAACCGTTGTGGTGTATGTAGTGTTAAGAATGCGGTGTACAGTAAGGTCTATATAGGATTCTTGCAGTGTTGTTGGAGTTGTCGGGGTTTCGATGTGTGAAGCTGAAAGGTGTTGGGAACCTTTGTGTTGTGGAATGTCAAGAATGTTGTTGTGGTGTGTTGTGGTGTGTCACAGATCTTGGTCATAAAAGTCAGTTTGTATTTTTCGTTTTAAGTGTTTGTTGTGGTCAAAACCCTATCTGCCTGTCTGCCTGCCTGCCTGCCTGCCTGCCTGCCTGCCTGCCTGCCTGCCTGCCTGCCTGCCTGCCTGCTATGCCTCTATCTATTTATTTATCTATCTATCTATCTATCCATCTATCTATTTATCTGTCTTCCTGTCTTCCTGTCTGTCTGTCTATCTATCTGTCTGTCTATCTATCTGTCTATCTATCTATCTATATGTCCTTTCATCCAGTCACCTTCACAAAAACTTGAATAATTATTAATCCTTCGAGTCATATTAAAAGTTTGAACCGGATAGGAAAAATATCATCGTTCTCTTTGGTATGTGAAAACTCTCCAGGAAAAAGAAATCCGAGGAGGTTACGACTGACTGACTTTTCTGTTAGGCTTTCAGGCGGATGTTCAAATACTTCACAGGTAAATGTTACGATCAATTAGTTTTGTGACGAGTGAAGAAATAAAAATATGCTGAATGGAAGAATGATTGAAAGTCACTTCTCGGCCATCAAAATAGTGAGTATGTTGATGATAAAGAGTCGCGGTAATTGATAATAAGATAAAATACAGGTGTAAAAGTGATAAAATACAGTTCATTGAGTGCCGCAAAGTGACATATATTGCAAGACTTTATATTCACTCCCAACACACAAAACAAACTTTAAAAAATAGAAATATATGCATGCAAACATAGAGTAATTATAGATAACGACTGTAATTAAACTAAAACAAAGAAAGAATTATTATGACTTAAAAGTTTCCCAGAGTCATTATCATCAGGAAATTGACAAAATATAGATACAATTTTTCATATTTCCTTAAATACACAAAAAAATCACACTATCATTTCCCATTTCAGAGAGAGAGAGAGAGAGAGAGAGAGAAATATATATATAGCAAGAGAGAGAAAGAGAGAAGGTGAGTGAGTCAGATTGAGAGGTGAGTGAGTAGGTGAGTGAGAAAGAGGAAGAGGAAGAGGAAGAGAGAAGAGAGAGAGAGAGAGAACGACGACGACACACACATTTACACACTCTTGTTTGTTTTTGTTTAGAGGATAATGCCTCAGAGCCATAGTGATCTACCGCTGCTGCATATTAGTGTTGGCCGCCCCCCCGGGGGGATTACAAGCCCCCGGCTGGCACCCGGTACCCATTCACTGCTGGGTGGACAGGGGCTAGGGATTTAAGAAAGACCACCCATCTATCTTTCGCTCCGCCCGGGGATCGAACCCGGGACTTCTCGGTTGTAAGCCGAGCGTGCTAACCACTACACTACGGAGTTCCCACACACACACACGATCTTAATTTGAGGTAGTAAGCGGTAAGGTATGAGCGTGGAATAGGAGGACTGTGGAAGACTAAGCACCCTCATCCATCACCCACGCCCCCGAGCAGGCCAGGACACTGCTCGTGGCTCCGGTGTCTTGTCTGCACCCTCGACACCCACTCCACGGTTCCCTCGACCCCCGTGAACCCTTAAACACGTCAAAAAGCGGTCCAAACTAGTTTTTTTGCGTTGGTCATGTTAATTGCTTTCTTTGACACCTTGATGGCTTCGTATGGTTTATGTTTAACAGGTAAATTATGAAAGTACGTACGTGTTGGGTGCTCGGGATGAGGTCGTGTGTGTGTGTGTGTGTGTGTGTATTCATCTAGTTGTATTTTACAGGGCCAGAGCAATGCTCGTGTGGCCCCGTCTCCATATCAACATTTTTATCATTCATCCTTAGTGCTTTGTGTTGGCCGAAGCCAGCACCCCGGAGAGCAGGTCACAAACCCCGGCTAACACCCGGTACCCATTCACTGCTGGGTGGACAGGGGCTCGGGTTTTAAGGAAACAACCCATCTGTTTCCGCTCCGCCCGGGGATCGAACCCGGGACTTCTCGGTTGTGAACCGAGCGTGCTTCCCTTGCACCACGGAGTACCCACGTGTGTGTGGGGGGGAGATCCCAGCATTAATCTAAGATCGGTAATGAGTCAAAGCTCGCTCCGGGAGAAAGAAACTGGCGATCGCGAGTCTGACTCGCGTGGACAAGACCATGGGTGAATAACACTTATGATAAAAGAACAAACTAATGTAACTAAATATGCGGCATACTCTGCGTTGCGTCATGCAGGAAGACTGGCAAACAAAACGTACAATAAATTTAAACAAAACCGATAAAATCATACAACTTATGTAAAAAAATATGGATAAATATAAAAGCATTTCGATTCACACTGAAGTCAATATATTCCATCGATATAAAGACAAATAATACACGTTGAATATCACATTACATTAGTGTATCTAATATACTATAGCAGTAGCCGTGTGTCTGTCTGTCTGTTTTAGGTAGCAGAAACTGTACATTCAATTTTAATGAGAGTAGGCTCAAAAAACCGCAAATAAATCGCAGGTGGTAAACGGCTTGGTCCCATGTCGATTTAATAATTTTGAAGGGAAGTTTTGGGCTAAAAACACTTTTAGGCGTATTCGATTACAGGAAGAAACTCTGCGGTAACGTCTTGATACATTTCACTAACTCCGTAGACTCATGGACTTACCGTTTGTGTGTGTGTGTGAGAATGTGTGTGTGTGTGTGTGTGTGTGTGTGTGTGTGTGTGTGTGTGTGTGTGTGTGTGTGTGTGTGTGTGTGTGTGTGTGTGTGTGTGTGTGTGTGTGTGTGTGTGTGTGTGTGTGTGTGTGTGTGTGTGTGTGTGTGTGTGCATGCATGCATGTGTGTGTGCATGTGTGTGTGCATGCATGCGTGCGTGTGTGTGTATGTGTGTGCGACTGTGCGTGCATGCGTCTGTGTGAAAATATGATGATGTGATGATGAATAATGATGATGATATGAATAACAATAGAAATAATAATACTAACAATGCCAATGACTATGATATTGAAGACAAAAAAAATAATGATAATAATAGTAAAAAATAAATATATTTATAATGATAAACACTAGTATAGTAACAACACTGCTATGAGGACGTTGTGACAGGTGGTGGCAGGTGGTGAAGGACACACGGACTGAGGAATACATGATAATAAATGTTGTATTCCACTGAAGCAGCCTTTGGGCGAGGCTGAATAGGAATATATTACCTACACCTTTCTCAGCGAGTGTCCCCTTCACCATATACGTACCAACAATAATAATGATAATAGAAATAATAATGATAAAATAATAATGATAATAATAATAATAATAAAAAAAAAAAATATTAGCAATGATAAAAATCATATAATCTTACTATAATTCATCACACATACACACACACACACACTTTCTCCTGCCACTGGTTTGTAGTTCAACTTTTCTGCCGCTTCGTAAGCTTCGTAATTGTTTTTTCACTAGTGTTTCAGTGTTGAATCTTCATATTCAGGTGTTTGGGAATTATTATTCACATATATAAAACAACATATATATACACAACTAGATACGTAGAGAAGTAGTGATGTGTCCGCCATTAACCAGTAAAGCTAAGGTTCCCAGAGTTGGGTGCGACCCGCTGACTACCGAGCCAGCCCCTCACACCGCCGCGACTGGGGTTCACATGACACTACTTAATCATTGTTTTGTTTACCTCACAACCATTATGTGAGTTACTAGTCACTCCAGAGGGTCTCCAGAAATAGGAAGGAAGCATATAGTTTAGTGCGAGGGAGGAATATAAATTTCGGTTGATGTGTTTAAATATATCTTCCTTACATTACTTAGTAGGCGCTCCATAGCTCAGTGGTAAAGTGATAGCTGTTTCTAAGCAAAACACTTAGGTTCGAATCCCACGTCCAATACATACAATTTCTATTTTATTGAAATATTTTTTTATTGAACCCTTAATTTGTATGAATATTAATTATATTATTTTACCTTCTATTTGTAAATTGTCATTTAATAGTGTTTCTTTTTTAAGAAATTATTTCTTTTCACATTCTATTTGTAAATCGTCAGTCGAAAGAGTTTTTTTTTTAAATAAAAAAATAATTAAATTCAATTAAACTTATTAAAGTGATGTTTAGCTTACTTTTGTCGCTTAAAATTAAGCTTAAATGTTTCTTTGTTGGTGTGCACAGGGTGGGTGTGGGGGAGCGCGCGTCACAGGCTGAGGGCGACAGGTAAACATAACACTAGGAACTATAATACAGGTAAACGGTAACAGGTAAAAATAACACTATATAACTATAACTATAATACACAACCTGCAACTTTATTCATTTACATGTATGTGCATTCATTGCAAATTAATTGACAAATGAACCAACTAACGCATAAAGAGAGAGATAACAAAACAAAAAACGATTCGCAGGAAGTAAAAGTTCCAGGAAAGTGTTCCCGTCCTCTCCTCACACGCCTTGCAGTCCCATTTCACAACACACAGATGATTAAGAAAGCAAAAAAAACGAGCATTCATAATCCTAAAGTTAATGATCGCAGACAAATATTTATTACTCGTATGTTCTTATTACGTGACTATGTTTGTTGTTGTGTTGTCTGTACTTCCTCTAACAGCAGCCTTCCATGACCTGCCTCCACCTGCCTCGCCTCGCCCCCCGCCATAAAAGCGACATGTGCGACGTTGTTGTGTGACCACAACAACGGATTTTTTTTTTTTTTTCTGCGCAGCTCACGGGCTGCCGCGGCGAGCGTCCCGCGGCCGCCGCCACGCCGACAGGTTGGCAGCGAGTGGCGGCACGACAAGACACGCGGGAATTCCATTTTGGTGCAATGAAGGATGAACGAAATAAAAAAAATGAAAATACAAGCACATAAATAAAAAATGTTGTGTACTGGCGTGTTGGACGAGACCGAGGTGATAATTCATGATAAAACAATATTATCCGGTGATTTCAACAGTCAACAGGGACTATGAAAAAAATGGAGTGGGTAAATCTGTGCTATCATGGTGGCAATGGAAGGCTGAAGAATACCCTCATAAGGTAATGTGTGTATGTGCTCCGTATGTCTATGTCTTGTACTAAGGAATCAAACCTATCGATGCAATGAGCAGGACAACAGCATACTAAACAAGATAACATGTGATGACGATGGAAATTCATCTATTCCATTTATTAATAATAAATATAGAACGCTAATAGTTATTCATAAAACAAATATTCCTAACGATGCAATCTTTTAATAGTCCTTTCAGGCAGTACTTTTCAATTAGTCTTTCAGGGAGAGCAATCATCGCTGGAGCACACTCGGGTACCGCTGATAAGAGCTCCCCCCCCCCCCCCCCCGCACACACACACACACACACACACACACAAAAGACACTAACACCACCTGAGCTACAAGCCAGTGGTTTGGATCGCGAACCAATGTGATGACAAACAAGATACGATGCAATGCAGGTCCACCGCCGCTTGCTTCTTTCTAAAACAAAATCCTTGAATTATAATTTATAGCTCTACATCTTCATAGTTAAATAAAATGATATACCTCCTCTCCTCTATATAGGCTCCTCTCCGATGAATGTTACCTACTCTTTAGGGAACAATAACAACAAAAAAGTTTAAATAAAATAAGGGGGCGGGGGGCATTTTTTATTTTTCCCGTAGGTTGTGCCCTCTCAGTAGACCGATGAAGGGGGTTGGAAAAGCTAGTAGTTATCAAGTATAGTGTAGCTTTCGGTGGCCCAAGTATAACTCAGGTTTTCAGGTAAAGCAGGGTATTATGGGGCATAGTTATTAGTAATGCGTCTACTCTATCTCACCTGTAAATATAAATGGGCGAACCTGGTATAGCCAAGACAAAAATATGACATACATCTTACCAAAACACATACACACACGCACGCACACACACACACCAACACCCACACCCACACACACCAACAAACACACACACACACACACACACATCAAAGGTGGGCACCGCAAAAGAAAATCCACTTCCGCATACCTCCTCCTCCTCCTCCTGAGGAACTGATGGCGCTTTCTGAACTTTTAGTAAATCTTTTGAATCCGAATCGATCATTGCACTATGCCTTTCACAATGAAAGAACGTGAGGACTGTGGAATCCAGTATACCTTCAAGTTGTTTTAATTATTCTTAAGCGTGTAGATTTTGCATCATGATGAATTTAGTGGAGGAAACGAACTGCAAGCATTATGAACCGAACCGTATATATGATGACCTCGCTGCGAAGTATCATACTCTTCAGGAATTTGTTGCCTCCTAAGTAGATTATGCTCCTGGAGATGTTATGGCCCATGTCATTGCTACCTCTGCCGATCAAACTGCTCCTGAGGAGGCACCTTCCGCCACCTCCGATCGAACTGCTCCTGAAGAGGCACTTTCCGCCGCTTCCGATCATACTGCGCTAGTGGAGGCACCTCCTGCCAATTCCGATCGAATTGGTAAATTTCTTATAATTTCTTTTTAATGACTTATACAGCACGTTCGACGAGACGAAAGCAGTAGATGTGATTTATCTTGACTTGCAAAAAGCGTTTGACAAAGTCCCCCATAAGCGTTTACTTAAGAAATTAAATTCGCAAATTGTTTTGAAAACAGGCTTTGAGAGAAAGCAGCGCGTCGTAATTAATGGAAAAGCATCTGGCTGGCGAGATGTTTTTAGTGGTGTACTGCAGGGATCTGTACTAGGTCTTGTACTTTTCTTAATCTATGTAAACGATATTGACGAATGCCTCACCTGTAAGGTATCCACGTTTGCGGATGATACTTAAATAACAAATAAAGTAAACACAACTGACGATAAGATGCAATTGCAATCTGACCTTGATCGCTTAGTTAGTTGGGTAAATAAGTGGAAGATGAAATTTAATACCGGTAAGTGTAAAGTTTTGCATATAGGAAGTAATAACAATCAAATTAACTACTCCTCTCCTGGACGGAGATGAACTTTCCAATGTTACTTAAGAAAAAGACTTGGGGATTATTATAAGCAACGACCTTA
>JACEEZ010020968.1:750587-763087 GCA_016584305.1 Chionoecetes opilio
GATAGGTGTATGGATGGTCGATGGATAGATATATAGGTGTATGGATGGTCGATGGATAGATAGATAGGTGTATGGATAGATAGATCAACAGGTATAGGGTGACAGATAGATAGATCAACAGGTATAGGGTGATGGATAGATAGATACGGTGTGATAGATATACAGCCATACAAACATGTTTATTTCTCCAATGTTAGATAGTTAATTGCATTTTGTATAATTTTAATTAAATGGTTTTGACACTACTGATTTCGGGTCAAAAAATTATTAATCTCTATGAAAAAATAGTCATCCCTCCCTTTGCCTCTCATATTAAAAAAAAAAAATGAAAAATTAATGAAAAAAAAAAATCACAGCTTTGGATGTCATTTGATGACATTAGAGGACGTCAAAAGCTGGTAATGTCACTTTTTTCTCCACCAACCAAGCAAGCGTTTGTAGTGCGACCGTGAGCTCAAAATAAAAAGGCTACATATACCAATATTGATGGGATACAATGAGAGGATTTCGTGCGTGGAATTACTTGTAATATTTCTTTGTTAATAAAGTGCAAGTGTTTCACAGGGGAAAGTTGTGCGGATGTAATTGTAAGGTAACTTTCCACACTTCATTTTCTTTGATTCCCTTAACACCTAGTAAATTTTTTTCTACATTCTGAAATCACTACACACTTATCACCATTTTATTTATATCTCTGTCCCTCTCTCCTTATAATTTCTGTTTTACATTCTCGAATGACAACACACTTATCGCCCTTCCACTTATATCACTGTCCTTCTATATATTTATAATTTAGTTTCTATACATTTTTGAATCACAACATACTTATCGCCCTTCTACTTATATCACTGTCCTTCTCTATGATTATAATTTTTTTTTAACATTCTTAAATCACTACACACTTATCGCCCTTTGAATTTTATCACTTCACTTTTCTCTCATTATATATATTTAAACCACCATTAAAAACACTCACTTCACGCTACCTACCTACTTATACTCTCCTTCATTATATTAATTAAAACCACCTTTCAAAACACACTACCTACCCTACCTACTACTTACTACTTACTAACTACTTACCTACTTAAGACTCACCTACCTCCTTATCACATCATCCTTGCCTCCCACCACCTCACCTTCTGTACCTGTCACCACCTTTATCACCTGCTCCCTGTCCTCCACCACATTATGCACTCCTTTAATTCTTTTTCTATATTCTATTTACAGCATTTCTTTATATTTCCTCCCTTCCGTTTTTTTTCCTCTCTCTCTCTCTCTCTCTCTCTCCCCCCCCCCTTGGCTCACTAATCTCCATTCTCACTTCCTGACTCTACGTTTTTATATTCCATGTATTACACAGGATACGTAGAAACTGATACAAACCTCCACCTTTGGACTGATACAAATTAAAACTAAATGAGGAATAGATGTACAAACTTCAATTAAATAAACGGTCTAACTTTAAGATAGACAGAAAATTAAAACAAACAAAAAGTTGCCCCTCTTCGATAGCCATAGATGTATGTATGTATGTAATTATGTATGTATGTAGAGAGAAAAAAAGCTAATATCGATGGATTGCAATAAACATCAGATAAATAATGCAAAATTTACTTTTCATATTGAGAAATAAAAGAGGTATGAGGAACAGACCCCTGCCGGACGCACGCCATCGCCGCCATGGGTAGCATGTTGCATTAACAACAGGCGTTATTGCACTTACATCTAAAACAGCAAACAAATAAATGTAAAAAATAAAATATTAATATAAACAAAAAATGCATAAATAAAAAGTGTATAAAATAAATATTCCACAATATTTACACTTGACATGATTTTATAGAATGGTGTCGTAGGGTCCGGCGGGAGTGCAGGCTCAGTAGGTTACTGTGCCACCCCCGGGCGCGGCGCTGTGAGGGGCGCTGCGCCGCGGTGACGCCCTGCAACGTGCCCTTGACGGTGCAGGTCAAGCACTTACAGACGAAAAATGTGGCGGCACCGCGAGCCGGGGATCAATGAGACCGTGTTAAAGGTGAAGAAACAAGTGTTGTGTGTCACCTGTAAGCAGGTGTGGCCCCACCCGCATAAGGGATAAGCTGCTGCTTTAAATATATATATATATATATAATATATATATATATATATATATATAAAATATATAATAAATATATATATACATATATATATATATACATATACATATATATATATATAATATATATATATATATATATATATATATATATATATACATCTATATATATATATATATATAATATATATATATATATATATATACATATACATATATATATACATATATATATATATTATATATATATATACATAATATATATATATATATTTTATATATATATATACATATATATATATTATATATATATATATATATACATAATATATATATATATATATATATATACATATATATATCAGGGTTGGAAAAAAATTAAATTCTTTTTAATACAAATTAAATATTTTTTTGTATTAAATCGGATTTATTTGATTACAATAGATTTTTTTTTAAATTTATTTATCAATATAATCATTTATTTATATTTTTTTCTGTGGGAATAGCTTGGTTATGTTCGTTTACGTTATGTTCCTTTTACCTTCCCTTTGAAAATATCTCAAAGGAAATCCACATTGGGTCTTTTTCTGCCAGCTGCAGACATGATTATGAGGTCCAAGTATAGGCTAGTACCAGTACTTGCTTGCTCACAATTCACAACTGGTCAACCACTCACACAAAAAGCGCGTTTTCGCGACCGTTCTAGCCCGGTCCAGACTGGCTCAGTCCGGGGCGGACTCTGTTTTCGCGAGGCGGGCTAGACCGAGGCCCACGAGAGAGAAGGCCTGTTCGGTGGGGGTAATACGTCACAACAGTAGTGCGCTCAGTTCAGGGTTCGCAGAGTGGACTTAACTCTCTCTCTCCTGTAAAATGCTGTGTGTCTCACGTTTTAAGTAATCATATTTTTTATTATCAGTTTTTGACAAATTACATAAGAACATAAGAAAATAAGGAAGCTACAAGAGGCCGTGAGACCTACACGAGATAGTTCCTGTAGACTATGCAGTAAATTACATGCAGATTAAAGCATTACCAAGCAAGGTTAAGAATAAGAAAAATATACATACATTATATACATTTTATTAACATGCATAATACAGTACGTATATGCATCAACAAAAATATTTTCCTTCCTTAATGATGTAGTCAGGTCCTAGGTCTGTCAAGCTTTGCCATCAGCTTTCTCCCAGTAGCCTCATCGAAGAACGTAGTATCATATACTTGATCCTCCAGGTTTGAAGTGCAGTTTCACATACATGAAAAAGAAGTTGGGAAAATTGTTACCTCCCTTTCCATAACTCTCCGTTGTTTTATTTCTGCTGATATATTACGGTTGTTTGGAATTTTACCAACCATGTTTCCATTCAAAATACTTTAAAAATAGAAAAAACTGGAAATACCAAATTAAAACTTAAGATTTGAAGTATCTCGAGGCCCGACACGCCTTTATTATATCCCTTAACGACTTCACAACTATCAGACCACCCCTTACTCTCCGCCTCTCGAGTTGAGTGTTCAATTCAATTAGCTTCCTTTTCCTTCCATAACTTATAGTTACGCATCCCCCTGTCTCAGTTTAGTCATCCTTCTCTCGTCAACTGATTCTACAATGCTATAATCCATCCTTATACTAAAATAATATATAATTCAAAGCTAAACGTGCTTTATATTTAAAAAAAAAAAAAAAATTAGATACAACAGAACACATTACTTACCCTCGTTTTTATTTGGAGTGGAGTGGTTTTTCATGATAGCCTGCAACCCTTGTCCGACCCATCTCACTTCTTGGAAAAGAAAAACACTGACTCTTAGGTCCTTTTCGATAATAACCCTTTTACAATTTGGGACACAACACATGAAATGCATGTTTCCTCATAATACGTCACTACTTTCGTCTATTGGATACACGACGTGCCTTATTCAGCCAAAGGCAACACTTGCCGTGTTTTGGTCACACGGATTTTCAGAGGTAGCAATAATTGAATGGCTAATTTGGCTTTCTCAGGATGTATCTGAAGAAGCGTCTTTGAAAAATAGGGAGAATAGGGAGAAACTGTTTCACAAATGGGTGGGGTGAATGATGTGAAATGGATTCTTGTGTATGGAAGTTCGTCATACTAAAACATTCAACAGTCAACATCAAAAGTATCATAATAATTCACTGGGGAACAAATTTTTGTTGAGTAGTCTGACCTTGTTATTAAGTAATTTTTTGGGTGCTGAATCCAAAAACTGAGTCTCAGTTTTTTTTTTCTCTATCACGTCAAGTTTTTGAATGTAAGATTTTCGTTTTCTTCAAAAAATATTAAAAATCTGTACATAACAGTACCAGTGCTTAGTTTATAAAAAAGGTTGCCAAATGTTAACATACATGAAAAAATGAAAGAAATAGGCATAGATAGAATTGTTTATTTAACATTTCATGTTTTTTTAGAAGGCTAGGCATAATTGTGTGCAGGTTAGGTAAAAATTTACGTTTGTAGCTTTGTCTGAGTGTTTCAACTTAGGACTATCGCGTTTTGAATGCTCCAAACAATAGTCCAGGCCTCATATGCACATCACATCTACCCCTGGTAACGTCCTTCCCCATAACTTCAAATCTTGTGAATCGTTCACACTCTGCTCGTCGCAGCAGCACCAATATTTTCCGGAAAGTTGGCAAGATGGATTATGCAAAAAATATGTACTTTAATACTCATGTTGGCAACCAAGCGCTTTGTAGCTCTCCAATCGTTTCTGAACAATTTCTGTGTAATTACTTGCACTGTATTTCCAAAAAGTTCTTGACGACGCTTTGACTGATAGCCAAGCATTCTTTCAAGGTCTGACATAGTAACCGTTGAAATGTTCCTCCTTGATGACTTCGAATTTGTGGACCTCAAACACACAGGCCCTTGATTTTTTCATTGACAGTCCAAGGAAATGCCAAGATGATGTACGTCAAACAGATTCGCATCATTTGACAATGCTTTTACCAAATTGTTTCATGAGACCTAGTTTTGATGTGGCAGAGGTGGAGAATATTATTTTCTTCTCCTGTCAACAAGTGAGCTCATGTACAATTTTAGGATCTCCATTTTTTAAGATCAGATCTCGAGGCCAATTCGTCCTGAACCCAATGCTTCTCTCGAGCTCTGCTATCCCACATACAATAAAAAACAGGGATAGCTTTGTGTATCCACGTTTGTTGACCAGAAGGAAGGACACCATTTTAAATGTCACCACAGATGATCCAATTGTGTTTTTGTCCAATTCAATATATCTCCATGACTCCTCTTTAATCTCCATATTCTTCACGAAGACCAGACCGAATGACAATAGGGACTGTGCTAAACAAATTTCCATTTGTGAATGGACACCTTTCAGCTCCGCTTTGAGCTATCAATAAACATCGCCATTCATTTGGATGTAGATTGAAAGCCCTAATTCCTTCAGTAAACAGGAATGTTATTGCAAAACCCAAAACCGCTGGCACTGTCGAAAGTACTGCAGACAATGTACTTCTCTGGTTCGAAGTATGATACCTTTCACCCTCCTGTTCAGTATTTTTTCCTCTGTTCGTCTTGATGCTAGTATTCTGAAGCTTTTTGGATAGGCCCAAATCACGTGGCTAAATCATTCAACTCGTGCTGATCAATCCCCTATAACTGAATCCTCGCGAATGTCAAACTCTGCATCATTGCTGGTCACTTGCGTTTCTTCCCAAAACATCACTCAGACTTCTAGGAGTAGTATTGTTCGAAAACTGGCACTGGAATTTAGCTGAATAGGCATTGGTCTTTGCTGACGGTAGATTTAGGATATTCTTTTTGCTTTTATTTGTTCTTGGGTTTCAATCTCATGTTTTCACTAACAAAAGTAACAGTCGGTGTGGAATGATCTTTTTGGCTCTCTCCAAACCATGGGGGATACCAAATGCAAACTTTTCACTTGTTCCTTTGGTCCCACATCCGTAATCTCCTCGACACACGCTTGCACACTTTGTGATGTGCCCATAGCTTGTCTTGATCACCCATTTCACTTTAAAATATGCGAAATCTCTTGTTTTACAATACGCTGATGCTTGCCCTCTACTTGGAATGGTGAAAACGACCACATTATAGCAGAGTCGGTGGTTTTAAGAGGCATTTACGACGAGACGTATCAGGAGCAGACATGATCTGAAACAAAAGAATATATACCTATGTAAATAAAACACCTACAGCTGGAATAGTTCAAGCTTTGAAAACAAAAAAAAACTGCATAAAACGAAATAGAAATTACAATGTATGTTTTGTTACCAAAGGTTAAGAGAAAAGCCATAACAAATCCTCCTAATTCCTACTATCCTAGGCTTTCCTGTTTGCAGATATTGATGGGGAGTGACTGGACCTATTGGGTAGCTGCCACACACCTCTCACCGCACTGTCTCATTGTAACTGCCAAACAGAGTTGCCAATAGCTCTCCGATGAGTCATCGTAATCAGCTTGCATTTTATACTAGCAGCTCACAGTGGAAATTTTTTGCTTATCTGGAGGTTTAAGCGTGGAGAAAAACTTGACGTGCTGAAATAAACTTGACTACAGATTTGGAATCAGCATGCCAATTTTTAGTCTACAATAGCTCAAAATCTACACAACAATTTTTTTCTTTTTCAAATTGTTCACCAGTGTAATAAGTTGGTATCCCCTAAAATTTTAGTTTATTAATAGACCGTCAATAAGGAAATGTATACCAGCCCATACCTCATTCAAAATTTTTTCTTGGTGTTTTGTATCGTTCAATCGCTTAAAACACGTACAGAGTGTACAGGGGCTTCCACAATTCGTCTTGTAATCGGTTGTCTTAGCCACTTTGGTAGCTATTGTAGTTCAGGTTTCTGTCTATTGAAGTTAAGATAGAGCGTGCATTAAAATTAATGTCAAATAATCTGCATTGGTGGAGGCTATTGCAGCAATATGTCTTGCCGAAAAGACCGACACGTTGGTCATCATAAATTGTCATTAGACTCGCAATTATTCGAGTTTGGGCCGCGTTTGCGTTGCCGGGTGTAATATTGAGAACATTGTCCGTCTGACCGCGCCTTTTAAACTCGTATATATGCCATGCCCCCCTGGCGACTTAGTGCAGTGGCGACTATAGATATTGTTATTGACGTTAACTTAAATGAGATTTCATCATTCAATTTTTCATAGTCCATCCCTGCTACTTTGACTTCCCATGGGAGTCAGTTAGCAGGGATGACTATGAAAATTTTAGGCATTAAAGTACGAGATAAAAATTGTAGCAAATTCAGGCAATATTTGTGTAGTGATTTACATTCATTGTATAGAACATTTTTGCCATTAACGTTATTTTCAAGAAAGTATAGAAGCGCCGTCCAAAGTGACACTAAATCGATTGAGACCATCATTAATTGCACAGGCAAAAACTTGCATGATATAAGCTAATTAACAACTAGCCTAACTCCACCAGTATAAAGGCCTGCTAACTACGGAAATCCAGGTAGTGGATGCCAGCTACCTATAGATATGATACAATGATGTTAGATAGGTTTATATTATAGTAAACAGTTTTGACATGCGTGCGACAGGTCTTGCAATATTGTGTGCTGTTATTTTTTCTTCCTCCAGAGATTTATAAACCTTACTCTCAATCACACACAGAATTATGTGTTCACCTTTCACATTACCAATTTATTACTATAGGAGGTTTTTACCTAGGTCAAATTAATAAACCCTTGTTGTGTCTGGGGGAGGTGGGGGGGGAGGAAAGCTTGCAGGACGGTAGGACCGCCCACTTGATCCCCCAGCCAATAGGAACGACGAATGGGACGGGGCCAGTCTCGATGTGTTTTCGCGAGCATCAGTCCAGTCTGGACTACTCCAAGCTGGCCTGGTAAACGTCGCGAAAACGCGCTAAAAGCTGTGTTGGGCCACTGGTTATGGCTTTGGGAATAGTTGCCAACTAGAACTTATGTTAAAAGATGTACTGTATAAGTAAAACCACAGTAACCCGTTATCAATACACTTGATTTAGTGAGGTAATAACGAATGATGCAGGCTGAGTACAATTTTGTTTCTTATCAGAGATATCTAGAGATTTAAAGAATGACAAGAAGTATATTCAAACATTAAATATACAAGCTCATATTCCCACTGAGTAAGAAGCTCTGGGACAGGTTCAGTCCACGTTATATCTGAATAGCCAGTAAGTTCTGAACTTGAGTTCATACGTTCTGAAATCTCCAGTGTGTTGTGACTTTGTGTATGTCTAAGTTTTTAGGTAATGGTGATAGGTAGTAGGCTATGTATATCATTATTATCATTATTATTATTATTTTTATTAAAAACAGGTGATGAAGGACACACGGGTTGGGAAGTGAGTATTTTATTCCTTATGAATTATAAATTAGAAGTACTTAGGAATAAAGTACTCATTTCCCAGCCCGAGTCTCCTTCATCCCCTGTTTCTACACCTGTCAGTATGTCTACACATTATTATTATTATTAACATATTATATTATTATTATTATTATTATTAAGTCCCGTGAAAAGCTCCAACCCGGCCCGCCAGTCACTTCCCATCCAGAAGGTCACTCATACATCCCACATGTCCAAATTACTTAAGTCCCAATCCCTTCTCTGTCCCATACAATCAAGTGAATAAAAGTAGCTAAGTTGCAGGTGATTATTTCGGTGGAGTTGCGTGAGAATCGTGCCACTTTTTACAAGCCACTTTTTTATTCTCTCCAGTAAAACAATGTAAACTCTTGCTTCAATTACACACACAACTCCCTGAGGCAATTTATGTTGTCAATCATTACAAAACTAACGTTCATAGATACTCAGGTGTAACTGAAACTTATGAAACAGACAGGTATACGTTCAGAAATATATAAACGTTTAGTAATACCTGTTAAAATAGCGAATAAGTGTCACCTTTCCGTAGCGTTTTAGACATAATAAATAAAGTCGTGTGGGAATAGGTGGTGACAAGCTTACTCATATAAGAGTATATATTTACATACTAATATTCACACATACATACATATTAAACACATACATTTTCCTTGGTAGCTGAAATTAGATGTGAATTAATATCTTCACACTACAGACATTACCTACAGTATATGAGAAATAGGTTTATCAAAAGTAAGTAAATATTCTATTCTTAAAACCGAAATGCTGTGTGTAAACTTGTAAAGGGTAAGTCTTGCATGTATGGTATAAATGAAAAGAAAGAAAAAAACGTCAAAGAAACTTGATACAGTAGTCCATAAGGGTATACGCGTCTTATACCATCAGTACATACAATACAGCTGAATGAATATACGATCAATATGTACAGAACCTTCGCCCTAACAATCTTCACTACAGCCTGGAGTAAAATCTCAGACTCAGAGGCATGTGCTTGGAGTTAGTTTGTAGGGAACCACTATTAACCCCAAGCTGAATTTCCTTGACTAAATAGATCCTTAAAGGCTGATTCACACTATACCTGCACGTAAACGGACCGTAACCTGACCGGCACGTCACCGGCCGCCAACGGCATGTGTATTCACACTACACCGTCTGGTCTCCGGCAGTACGGTCGCAGTACACTCCTGTTCTTGTAACAGGAAAGATAGTTTTCGATATTGCTCGCTAACTGATAGCTCGCTGATGCTACAATAACTATGTTACACGGTAACAGCCTAGGATTTGTGCTGAAATAGCTGATTATATATAATATATATTGATGTTTACATTTACATTAAATTTTACATAGTTACATTTTGAATTAATTTGTCAAATGTTTCATGTAGCCTAAATACTTTTTTACTTTATCATATTCAAACGATGTCGTATTGACTAAAGTAAATTAACATCAAATTTCCTGATTGTTTTTAATATATTCCTATTTCAGCCCAGATTTATCCTTCCTTCCCATTGGTTTGCTGCTGTAATCTCTGTGGCCCATGTCGTAAGACACTCATGGCTCTGCACTTAGTGAAATTAATTTATCTTCATCTCATAGTAGTGCCCAGCCACATACGAAAGCTGGATCTCAACTGAGGCACCGATTTTTTTTTTTTTTTTGTTTTTTTGTGGCGGGGTGTAGCGGAACCATGTTCACACTATCCAACACAGACACGCTCAGGACATTACCGTAGCCGCACGGACCAGCATAATTTCTCGCCGAAGAATCCTGACGCTAGCAACTGCCGGTACGGTCCGTGGACCATGTCTGGTCAGGTGCCGCTCCGCTCTGGTGTGAATCAACAATGGTTTAACTTGAATAATATTTTGACGGTCCGGTTCCCGGTACGTTTACGTCTGGTCACGTTTACGTTAGAGTGTGAATCCAGCCTTAATACGGCGGGGGGTCCGTGCAAACACGTCCTCTTCAAAGTATTGCTGACCTCAAGGATGACCCAGACAACGGAAATTCTCCTAGTTCCGTTCGCCTCCAGAAGAGCACGTGACTGCCATCCTCCGGTGGCAGAGCGAGTAAACAACCTGGATGTTCTTCACGCAGTGGCGCTTCTTCCCATTGCTTCCATCGAGCTGGACCCACAAAAGCTGTGGTCTTAGATTATGTCAGAGGAATTCCGTCGTTGTTATGTAACAACTGGGGGGGGGGGGGGGGAACGAAAAACAAATTTAATATCCTAGAATGCCGAAACACCTTTGTGAAGATCAAAATTAAGCGAGGACGTAAAACCTTCGCAAGACGATGATTCAAGCGGGACGTCTGATTCAATACTTACAGGAACGCAGTGTTTCTCAAGGGAAGATTGACCTGTCGGTGGATGTGTTGTCATTCACTCCGATAACAGCGTCTTTGCAAGTTAAATATTCCCGATTGAGCTTCAAAAGACCATCCAGGAAGCAGGTGAGCCGCGAGCACCTGACAACGAACTCCCTTCCGGTGTGGGAGAGCAGTCCGCCGCTGAGCCTCGCCAAGGTGACGACGTGGCGGCCGCCGACCAGCCACAGCCTGCTGCGGGCGAGGCTGAGGGGGAGGCAGAAGAGAGCCACCAGGTGCAGGTCGTGTTGGAAGACCCGGGAGCGAGTACCTCGGAGGCAATGTCCTCTATCACCATTGAGGCACCTGCCGATAAGGTGTTTTGCGAGGAGGACGTGAGCCACAAGGAGGTAGTGGAGCCCCTGGTGGAGCCCAAGGGCAGCGGTCCTGAGCCTTCCTCACCCGAGGCGCAACAAATTGCAGCCGAGGGCGAGGCAACACCCACTGATGACGCAATAGTGATTGAACTCACCTTCAACATCCCCAGGCGTCAACGGAGAAAAATTGTTGGAGGACAAGGGTAATTTGTAAGCCGCCTCCGCAACTCCAACGAGATGCAGGTCAAATTCGATAACAAAACCGGGATTCTGAGGCTGCGGGGCCACGCCCAACACGTGAAGCGATGCAACGCTGAAATGATGAAAATTGTGAACATTTCACAGAGTAGGGGCAACGTCCTTCCTCCAAAAAGTGAGGCAAAGGTAAAGAAAAGGCAAAAGGCAAAAAGGAAGGTGAAAAAGGAAGTGAGGCAAAAGTAAAGCAAAGATGAAAATGACGAAAGCTTCACAGATTACGAAAAGCGTCAGTACTCAAAAAGATGAAGTGAAGACCAGAAAAGCAGCGGCCGTGAGTGAGGTACTGAAGCCATGAAGTCCTGTACAGCCATCGCAGCAGCGGCATGAGTCCGGGGGTGACGCAATCACTCAAGGAACAGCGACGCGCCGCGACAAAACAGAGTGAGAGAGAGTGGCAACAACGGCCACATATGCACAGGCACTGAAACAGCCGCAGCAGTCCAGCAGTGGCGCCGCGACCACTGGGGGAGCTGCGAGATGCCGGGATGTGCACAGCGGTGTGCACGCGGCACACCGAACAGCCCGGAACAATAAGATAAGATACTTTGATCCTATCTAGACACTTTGCAAGTACCAACTACAAGGTTATTGACTATACAAAGCGCCACCACGCCAGGACGAACTTGGTGGACTCGAACCGCTAACCGAATGCGCAGGGACACTGCACACGCTAGCCAGTAACTCTACCAACCGCGCCACCCTGGCGGGTAGCCCGGAACAAGCTCAAGGAACAGAACAACCCGGCAAAGTCCTCCGAACAAGTGGATACAGTCAACGAAAACAAATTGTCAGCTAGAGCCTCAAAGTTCCCCTGTAGTACCGCCAACAGTTCACGGGGAGGAACAACACCTTGCTAGAATCCCTCCATGAGCATCGCCAAGTGGACGTATCTATAGCGTACCACCAGGCCAATCACCGGGTGGTCTTCCAGGGCCCGAAGGACAACGTCAAGCGGTGCCACGACCAAGTCAGGAGTATCCTTCAAGCGTAGCGGGCGTCGAACGTGGATTTATAGAACAGAGAGGATAGGAAAAAGGGAGTTGGGTGAGGGGAAGAGGTA
>JACEEZ010020968.1:768087-775587 GCA_016584305.1 Chionoecetes opilio
TCTTCTCTTTCACTCTCCCTCTTCTCTTTCACTCTCCCTCTTCTCTTTCACTCTCTCTTCTCTCACTCTTCTCTCTCTCACTCTCCCTTCTCTTCTCTCTCTCTCTCTCTCTCTCTCTCCTCTCCTCTCCTCTCCTCTCCTCTCCTCTCCTCTCCTCTCCTCTCCTCTCTCTCCTCTCCTCTCTCTCCTCTCCTCTCCTCTCTTCTCTTCTCTTCTCTTCTCTCTCTCCTCTCCTCTCCTCTCTCGTCGCTACTCACTACTCCCCCCTCCCCCCACGCTGTCACACTGCGTCACTCACACGCCGGTCTGTATCATGTATTGCCCGGCCGCCGCGTCACACTGCGGGAAATACCACAACAGCCGCACTAAAGTAAAGCCATGAAAATGCATCCCGCCATTAGCGAGGTGAACGTAATTACCGCGCCAGTCCTTTGCCTGCACTGAAAACAAGAACACCTTTCACCATAAAATACTAGACAAAAAAATGGAAAAAATATATATCTTCATTTTTTTCTGGCAAAAAAAAAAAATAATTTACATAATTGCTTTTACGAAAGTGCAGGAAAAAAACCGGGATACTCATTTCACTTGAAATTTTCTGAATAAAAATATTGATAATTATACAAAGAACCATTTTCCAGGAATGAACAGAACATTTTAAATATAAAAAGCATTTGTCAGGCGTTTTATTTATGGATTGATATCACACCACGTAAACACTGACCAGTTCAGAAAATGTACACAGCGGTACATTTACGTGTTCTATAAACCCGGCATATTATCTTCTAAATTTGGGCGAAAAACTTCCATTCATTATTATCTTTATCAAAAAAAAAACAAGTATCACGGCTTTAAAACTCCATGCCGAAATTAAATTTCTATTTACAAGTGATAATCTGCACTGAATAACATTCTTTCCATGACTTCTCTATATCTCATACACTCCTGCCTTAATCTGCTTATTGCTTTACTGCTTTATTGCTTTACTGCTTTATTGCTTTACTGCTTTACTACTTTTATTGCTATTACAGCTCATTTTTTCTTCATTTTTCTTAATGTGAATGTATTTTTTCCCTTTCATGCCATCCACTACCCTATACATACTACACAGCAGGATTTCACAAGTGCAGAGTGTTCCGTGGTACAAAGCCTAGATTCGCTGTATTATGCAGTATTATGTAATTTCTGCATGTATATTCTATTTTTTTTCGTTTTATTTTTACACACGACGCACCCGTTTTACATGTTCACTTTTTTGAGGAAAATTTAAAAGAGGAAGAAAAAAAAGGGAAACAAACTCGGAACTCGGAAAAGACAGAAATTCGTTTAAAAAAAATGAGATTTAAAGGCCCCAGCATGCAGAAAAGTAAATAGATGCAAGTAGGGAAGGAAAGGGGAGGAAGAGTTTAAAAGATAAAAAGGGAAAGGAAAGGAGGCAAGGTGTGTTACGCCCGCAGTGCTTGGTTTTTGGCAGACTTGACATTTGATATATAGGTGTGTTTTTTTATACGTGAAGAAAGTCATAAATAATACTCGTTCCCTTTCAAATACCCCTACCCTTAAGTTAGCATACTTGGGGTGTGTGTGTGGGGTGTGTGTGTGTGTTTGTGTTTGTGGTGTTGTTTGGTGTGTGTGTGTGTTTGTGTGTGGTGTTTGTGTGTGTGGTTGTGTGTGTGTGTGTGTGTGTGGTGTGTGTGTGTGTTGTGTTGTGTGTGGTGTGTGTGTGTGTTGTGTGTGTGTGTGTGTGTGTGTGTGGTGTGTGTGTGGTGGGGTGTGTTGGTGTGTGTGTGTGTGTGTGTGTGTGTGTGGGGTGTGTTTGTGTGTGGGTGGGGGGGGGTGTGGGGGGGGGTTTGGGGGTGTGTGTGGTGGGTGTGGTGTGTGTGTGTGGGGTGTGTTGGTTTGTGGGGTGGGTGTGGGGGGTGTTGGGGTGTGTGTGTGTGTGTGTGGGGTGGGGGTGGTTTTTGTGTGTGTGGTGTGTGTGGTGTGTGTGTGTGTGTGTGGGGGGGTGGTGGGGTTGGGGGGGGGGGGGGGGTGGTGTGTGTGTGGGGGTGTGTTGTGGGGTGGGGGTGTGGGTGGGTGGTGGGGGTGTGTGTGTGTGTGTGTTTGTGGGGGTGTTGGTGTGTGTGTGTGTGTGTGTGTGTGGGTGTGTGTGTGTGTGTGTGTGTGTGTGTGGTGTTGTGTGTGGGGGGTGTGTGGGGGGGGGGTGGGGGTGGTGGGGTGGGTGTGGTGGTGTGTGTGGGTGTGTGGGTGGTGGTGGGTGTGTGGGGGTGTTGTGTGTGTGGGTTGGTGTGTTGTGGTGGGTGGGTGTTTTGGTGGGGTGTGTGTTGGGGGGGGGTGTGTGTGTGTGTGTGTGTGTGTGTGGTTGGGGGGTGGGGTGGGGGGGTGTGTGGTTTTTGTGGGGGTGTGGGGGTGTGGGTGTGTGTGGTGGGGGTGGTTGGGGGGGGGGGGGTGGGTGGGGGGGGAAAAAAAAAAAAAAAAAATATATATATTATTTTATATGAATAATATTATATATTATATTATATATTATATATATAAAGAGAGAGAGAAAGGGAGAGGGAGAAGAGAGAGAGAGGAGAGAGAGAGAGAGAAGAGAGAAGAAGGAGAGAAAAAGTGAGCTATGTATAAAAAAAACGCAAGTGAAGTATTAAACCCCCTGTATGTTGTTGTATAAAAGTTCATGTGAAAAGTACAAAACTTATATAACGTAATAAAAAAAACATGCATGCATAATAAACGTACCACATAAAACTTTGGTACGTACTGACCTTGTGTCGGCTGAACCCTTAAAACCCAAATCGTGTACGTGTTTTGGGTCGTGTACTGCCAAACACCGGTGTCGTATTAATTTAAAAATCCCGTCCTGAATTTTCTACGTTGGGTTTAAAAAATTTTACGGTGGTAAATAGGGGTTAAAATTCCATTAAAGGAGTGGAGCAGGTGGTATTGCTCCCTGTATTAATCACGTCACCTGATGGACAGCTAGCCTCTGACGTCATGTGAAAATGTATCCCGGCATTACCGAGGTGAGCGTCATTACCGCGCCAGTACTTTGCGTGCACTGAAAACTAGAACACCTTGTACCATGAAGTACTATAAAAAAAGTGGACAAAAATATATCTTCATTTTTTTCCGGCAACAAAATTTGTTTAATTTACATAATTGCTCTTACGAAAGTGCGGGGAAACAAAACGGAATACTCATTTCACTCGAATGTTTCTGAAAAATATTGATCATTATACAAAGAACCATTTTCCAGGAATGAACATTACATTTTATATATAAAAAGCATTTGTCAGGACGTTATATTTATGGATCTCTATCACACCACGTAAACACTGACCTGTCCAGAACCTGTACACAGCGGTACACTTACGGTGGTTCTATCAACGCTGCATAGCACAAGACGTGCGATAAATCTTCATCAAGTTATCACACAGCAAGTATCAGCGGCGTTAAAACTCCAGTGCCGTAAATTCAATGCCTTCTATTTACACGAGTGGTTGTCTGCACTGATAAACTTTCTTTCCATGACTTATCTGCCTCACACACTCCTGCCTTACTCTGGTAGCTTATTTTTTCTCATCCTGTCTTTCTACCCCTTTTTTCTACCTCCTGTCTTACTCTGGTAGCTTATTTTTTCTTAAGTTTTCTTGATGTAGATTTATCTTGTCCCTTTAATACCATCCACTACCCAGGATTTCACAAGTGCAGAGTGTTCCATGGTGCAAAGCCTCGATTCGCTGTATTGAGCAGTAGTATGTAATTTCTGCATGTATAATCTATTCTTTTTCGTTGTATTTTTATTCCTACACGACGCGCCACTCACTGTTCACATGTTCACTTTCAGGGGAAATCAACAAAGGAAGAAAAAAGAGGAAACAGAACTCAGGAACTCAGGAATAGACAAGAAATTCTGTTAAAAAGTAAAGTGAGATTGAACGGACAACAGGCATGCAAGAAAAGTAACTAGACAAGCAAGTTAGGAAGGAAAGAATAGGAAGAGATAAATGATTAGTGAAAAGAAAAGGGGGAAGATCTGTTGACGCCTTGCAGAAAAAACAGATAAAATAAGTAACTAGACATGCAAGGTAGGAAGGAAAGGAGAGGAAGAGTTTAATGATAAGAAGGGAAGAGGAAAGAAGGCAAGGTGTGTTGACGCCTTGCAGTGCTTGGTTAAGGCAGACTTGACATTTGATATATAGGTGTGTTTTCGTTATACGTGAAGAAAGTCAATAACTAATACATCGTTCCCTGCAACTATTCCATACCCATTTAGTATGGCATATATTGGTGTGTGTGTGTGTGTGTGTGTGGGTGGTGGGTGGGTGGGTGGGTGGGTGGGTGGGTGGGTGGGTGGGTGGGTGGGTGGGTGGGTGGGTGGGTGTGTGGGTGGGTGGGTGGGTGTGTGTGTGTGTGTGTGTGTGTGTGTGTGTGTGTGTGTGTGTGTGTGTGTGTGTGTGTGTGTGTGTGTGTGAGAAGAAAAAAATATAATATATATATAGAGAGAGAGAAAGAGAGAGAGTGAGTCTCTATGTATAAAAAAAGCGTCAAGTGTAAGTATTAAACCCCATGTATGTATGTATGTATAAAAGGCTTCATGTAGACGTATCAAAACTTATATAACGTACATATAAAAAAACATGCATGCATATATAAACGTACACACAGTAAATCATATATGCGTACGTACATGACCTGTGTGTACGTGCTGAACCATTAATATCAAACTCGTGTACGTGTTAGGCTTCGTGTACGTGCCAATCACCGTGTGTACGTATGTAATTAAAGATCCCGTGCCTGAATTTCATACGTTGGTTAAAAAATTGTCACGGTGGTAAATAAGGGATTAATATATTCCATTAATGGAGTGGAGCAGGTGGTATTGCTCCCTGTATTAATCACGTCACCTGATGGACAGCTAGCCTCTGACGTCATGTGAAAATGTATCCCGGCTCATATTGCCGAAGTCTATCGCTATACGGGATCAGGGGAAATTGGAACCAATCAGCGCGCGGTGAGGGCGGGGGTGTGGGAGGGGCTTATACTCAGACGTCCACACACAATATTTACGGGTAATCATTCTCCCTCATTCATCTTATACTCTCTCTCTCTCTCTCTCTCCTTTTTCTTTCTCTCTCTCTCTCTCTCTCCCTCATCTCTCTCTCTCTCTCTCCCTATTCATCTTATTCTCTCTCTCTCTCTCTCTCCTCATTCATCTTCTCTCTCTCTCTCTCTCTCTCCTTTCTCTCTCTCTCTCTCATTCTCTATTCTCTCTCTCTCTCTCTTTCTCTCTCTCTCTCTCTCTCTCTTCTCTTTCTCTCTCATTCATCTTATTCTCTCTCTCTCTCTCTCTTCATCTCTCTTATCTCTCTCATTCATCTTATTCTCTCTCTCATTCTCTTTTCTCTCTCTCTCTCTCTCTCTCTCTCTCTCTCTCTCTTCTCTTATTCTCTCTCATTCATCTTATTCTCTCTCATTCATCTTATTCTCTCTCTCATTCATCTTATTCTCTCTCTCATTCATCTTATTCTCTCCTCATTCATCTTATTTTCTCTCTCATTCATCTATTCTCTCTCTTCATTCATCTTATTCTCTCTCTCATTCATCTTATTCTCTCTCTCTCATTCATCTTATTCTCTCTCTCTCTCATTCATCTTATTCTCTCTCTCTCATTCATCTTATTCTCTCTCTCTCTCTCTCTCTCTCTCTCTTCTCTCCTCTCTCTCTCTCTCTCTCTCTCTCTCTCTCTCTCTCTCTCTCTCTCTCTCTCTCTCTCTCTCTCTCTCTCTCTCTCTCTCTTCATCCTTATTCTATCTCTCTCTCTCATTCATCTTATTATCGCTCTCTCTATCATTCATCTTTATTCTCTCTCTCTCTCTCTCTCTCTCTCTCTCTCTCTCTCTCTCTCTCTCTCTCTCTCTCTCTCTCCTCTCCTCTCTTCTCTCTCTCTCATTCATCTTATACTCTCTCTCTCATTCATCTTATTCTCTCTCTCTCTCATTCATCTTATTCTCTCTCTCTCTCTCTCTCTCTCTCTCTCTCTCTCTCCTCTCTCTCTCTCTCTCTCTCTCTCTCTCTCTCTCTCTCTCGGCCGTCTAAAAACAGAAATGTGTGCGAAAATGGAAACGTACAATAAGAGACATATTGACAGCATGCTCGGTCAGTCTGTTTCTCTCACTACATGTATGGACCTAACAAAAGGGTGTCAACCCCACTACATACAAAATGGACTAATTACTAGGCGCCAGCAGGTGTGTTATAGTAGGCTAAGGTTAGGGTATAAGTACATCTGGGAGGTAGCTGGCAGTGACAACATCAATATGAAAAAATGTAACCTGTGTAAAACAGAAGAGAAGCACACACTCCGCCATTATGTAATGGAATGTCAAGAAATGATCTTCTTTAGAGGCGGCTGTGCCAATGCCTCCTATGCTGGGCTGCTGCACTATTATCTACAACCATGTAACCTTATCCAAGTCAAAAATAGTCACCCAAACTTTGCCAATGCTTCATAAAGGACTTAAAAAATAAATAAATAAATATATATGTAACATAGCATAATCTTATGTATATGCATATCTAAATGTAATTAACAAATTTACTATCTAACTTCATTAATCATGGCAATCCTTCCCATCCAACCTGCATGGGGGGTGCGCCCTTTGTCTATTTTGTACCCTTAATTATATATGTATTATGTATAATGTGTACATTATTCACAATAAACGTTTTGATCTGATGATCTCTCTCTCTCTCTCTCTCTCTCTCTCTCTCTCTCTCTCTCTCTCTCTCTCTCTCTCTCTCTCTCTCATTCATCTTCTCCTCTCTCTCTCTCTCTCTCTCTCATTCATCTTATTCTCTCTCTCTCTCTCTCTCTCTCTCTCTCTCTCTCATTCATCTTATTCTCTCTCTCTCTCTTAATTATACTGCTTATAATTTAATAAATTCATCTTATACTCTCTCTCTCTCTCTCTCTCTCTCTACAAATATATTATTTAAATAGCCACGCACAATATGTCCCCAAAATGAGCTTCATCTTATTCTCTCTCTCTCTCTCTCTCTCTCTCTCTCTCTCTCTCTCTCTCTCTCTCTCTCTCTCTCTCTCTCTCTCTCTCTCTCTCTCATTCATCTTATTCTCTCTCTCTCATTCATCTTATTCTCTCTCTCTCATTCATCTTATTCTCTCTCTCTCTCATTCATCTTATTCTCTCTCTCTCTCTCTCTCTCTCTCTCTCTCTCTCTCTCTCTCTCTCTCTCTCTCTCTCTCTCTTAATTATACAGCTTATAATTTAATAAATTCATTTTATACTCTCTCTCTCTCTACAAATATAGTATTTAAATAAAGTCACGCACAATATCTGTTCCCAAAATGAGCAAGTTACCCGTAAAAATTGTGTGTGGACGTCTGCGTATAAGCCCCGCCCTCACCGCGCGTTGATTGGTTCCAATTTCCCCTGATCCCGTATAGCGATAGACTTCGGCAATATGCATCCCGGC
>JACEEZ010020968.1:780587-788087 GCA_016584305.1 Chionoecetes opilio
AGAGAATATATAAAGAAGGGGTGGGCCAATTTAGTTCGGTAGGTTACTTGTTACTCCTCACTTGAAAATATTGAAGTGGGGTTTCAAAGCCTCCAGCACCCCCAGGGCCATCGCGGCGGGCCTTCCCTCAGCCTGCAGGAGCCCCCGCCTTGCCGGCACTGAGGGTGTCTGGACGTCTTACTTGCGACAGACCCCAACGTGACGCCCGGTTGCATATTAGCCAAGTCTGGTAAGGATCGGCTCCTACTCCACGCTTGAAAACGTCAGGCTAGGTTACGCTAGGTTGCGATTACGTTTGGTTAGGTTTCCTTAACCAGCTTGTGGAAACTATGTGTGGGAATCACAATGAGGGTATTTAAAAAAAATATATATATGGCTAGTTTCGGAGCTGCAGCCAAACGTCTTCACCCGGAGAAGGCGATCCTTACCAGACTTGGCAAATATGCCACCGGGTTGCGTCAAGGCCTACTAGAACACCTAGAAAAAGATGTTTTAGGAGGCCTTGGTTGTGTACCCCCAGACGCTAGGAACACGCGCGCCTTCAGGAGTCCTTAGGCATTGTACTGATGATGAAACACTTGGATTCCTGTTTATCGCACACTTAACTTAATGGATCAGTTGTCATTGTTAGCTATGGTAGATTAAATAAAGTTTGCCAGTGTCTTGCATTTTCTTATATAACGTTTTTTGTCTCTTTGCCGTTCTCTTCTTCCACTTTATCATGTTTTCAATGTGTCGTCCCCATTTTTCTTTATCTTCTGTCTCTCATTTTCGAGTCTCGACTTTCTACACCTATTTTCACTTCCAATATTCCAGTATCATCAGACTCGTGTTTCGTTTTTCTCTTTCTTTCCTTCTTCATTTTCCACTTCTGAAATAAAGAAAAAAAACCTATCCATAAATATACAAGTATAATTACAACTGCCGACTAACGAAACGAAAATAGAAAGCAGACTGCAAGCCACTTCCACCACCGTAATAATAATAACAATAATAATAACTAATAATAATAACAAGAAGAAAAAGAAGAACGATAATGATAATAATAACAATAATAATAACAATGGTAATATAATAATAATAACAGGTAATAATAACAAAATTTGTAATAATAATAACAAGAGACCTCCGAGAGCGCATACCTAAACCAAGGCTGAACAAGTTAATTATAATACGATTTCTAATTAACACAATATCACATGCAGTATTGATCGCCTTACATAGAGCTTCACATCGAAAAAAAATACAAATACAAAACATCACCAATCATCACTACTATTTAATAACCATAAACCTTACTAAAGTCCCCAATAGAAACATAGCGGCGGGAAAGGAAGGGACGAAGGGAAGGGAAAGGTTAGAAAGGAGGGAACAGAATGCTCAAAGGGTAAAAATAGGAAGGACACGATCCGTCTAAAAGAAAAAAATGGAGAAGGTAGAGGAACTTGAGGGGAAGGAAAGATTGGTGGGCTTTGGGCAATATTTTTAAGGGGAGGGGAAAGAGGGGGTAGAAGGCTGAGGGGAGAAGGGGAGGGGAAAGGGGGGTAGCAGTTTGAGGGGAGAAGGGGAGGGGAAAGGGGGGTAGAAAGCTGAGGGAGAAGGGGAGGGGAAAATAAAGGGGACAGTAGGCTTAAGAGAGGAGTGGAGAAGAGGGGGAAATACGTGGAAGGGAAGTGGGAAGGAAAGGGGACAGAAGGTTAAGTGGGAAGGAACGGGGAAGGGGAGAACATGGTAAAGGGAGAGTGATGGGACTTGAGGGGAAATGGAGGGAAAGGGGACGACAGTACATTGAAAAGGAAAGGTTTGGAGAGGGGAGATAAGAGCAGCTTGAAAAAAGAGAAGGGAGGTAATTTGAGGGGAGAGGGAAATGGGAGTAGGTACTAAATTCAAGGTGAGAGAAAAGAAAGGGAGAGAAGAGGGAGAACGGGGAAAGTTTAGGGGAAAAAGAGAGAGAGGACACCAGACTAGGGGGTGAAAGAGTGAGAAAACAAGATAAGGAGAGAGAGGAGGAAGGGATACCTAATAAAATTCAACTCTGAAAAACAACAACTATAAAGCAGTTTGGTTCTCTAGTCTGGCAACACTGATCGTCCTCGTCTGTGTTTAGGAAGTCGATTGTTTTGTTTCGGACGTGTTAATTGTTGCCTGAAATACAGCAGCGCCCCGTGTAGTTGTGTAGCGAGCGGCGCTGTACCGTGGTTCCGATCACGTATAACTTTTTTTTTCAATACTCCATTCCAGTCACGCCTCGTTATCTGCTACTGCAATACGAGGCGCGGACGGTATCACGCTATAGTACTTTTATACGGGAGAATGAACACACAGGCAGGGCGGCGCAATATAGCCCAACCTCAGGGCGGCGCAATATAGCCCAATATCAGGGCGGCGCAATATAGCCCAATCTCAGGGCGACGCAATATAGCCCAACCTCAGGGCGGCGCAATATAGCCCAACCTCAGGGTGGCGCAATATAGCCCAACCTCAGGACGGCGAAATATAACCCAATCTCAGGGCGGCGCAATATAGCCCAACCTCAGGACGGCGCAATATAGCCCAACCTCAGGGCGGCGCAATATAGCCCAACCTCAGGGCGGCGCAATATAGCCCAACCTCAGGGCGGCGCAATATAGCCCAACCTCAGGGCGGCGCAATATAGCCCAACCTCAGGGCGGCGCAATATAGCCCAACCTACCTGTGTCAATTGCTGAATAAAACCACGGCGATATACCTGCACGGCTGATTACACTGATAGGCAAGTCGTTGGACCCTTTGCAAACGACGACAGAACATTAATTAACGAAAATATATATAATTTCGTAATGTTGGACCCTTTGGAAACGACGAACGAACATTAATTAACAAAAATATTTACAATTCCGTTATTTTATCAGTGTATAATGTGAGTCTATACCGTTCCGTAAACTTAGTGTGCACGTAAGAGATATTATCTAATCGTTGTTATGGTTTTCGATTGGCTTTGTTTATTGGTATGGTAGATTTTATGCCCGCACATGGATAGTAGGTTCTGCTGGTGGCTTAGAACAGATGGTTTGGCGAGGATAGATAGGATGATAATACTGCATAATGATAAGTCCTAAACATGTGTGTGTGTGTGTGTGTGTGTGTGTGTGTGTGTGTGTGTGTGTGTGTGTGTGTGTGTGTGTGTGTGTGGTGTGTGGGTGGGTGGGTGGGTTGTGTGTGGGTGTGTGTGTGTGTGTGTGTGTGTGTGTGTGTGTGTGGTGGTGGGTGTGTGGTGTGTTGTGTGTGTGTGGGTGGGTGGTGGGTGGGTGGTGTGGTGTGGTGTGGGTGGGTTTGTGTGTGGTGTGTGTGTGTTGTGTGTGTGTGTGTGTGTGTGTGTGGTGTGTGTGTGTGGTGTGTGGTGGTGTGTGGTGGTGTGGTGTGTGTGTGTGTGTGTGTGTGTGGTGTGGTGTGTGTGTGTGTGTGTGTGGTGTGTGTGTGTGTTGTGTGTGTGTTTTGTGTGTGTGTGTGGTGTGTGTGTGTGTGTGTGTGTGTGTGTGTGTGTGTGTGTGTTGTGTGTGTGTGTGTGTGTGTGTGTGTGTGTGTGTGTGTGTGTGTGTGTGTGTGTGTGTGTGTGTGTTGTGTGTGTGTGTGTGTGGTGTGTGTGTGTGTGTGGTGTGTGTGTGTGTGTGGTGTGTGTGTGTGTGTGTGTGTGTGTGTGTGTGTGTGTGTGTGTGTGTGTGTGTGTGTGTTGTGTGTGTGTGTGTGTGTGGGGGTGTGTGTGTGTTGTGTTGTGTTGTGTGTGTGTGTGTTGTGGTGTGTGTGTGTGTGTGTGTGTGTGTGTGTGTGTGTGTGTGGTGTGGTGTGTGTGTGTGTGTGTGTGTAAGGAGAAAAAATATAGGTTCTCGTATTTACTCTATACCTTTTACTTTTATCCCACATATTTTCATATCTTTGGCACATTCTTTCTTTCCGTACACACACACACACACAAAACAGTCACACACACACACCCAAAAAAGAAAAACAGTCACACACACACACACAGAGAAAAAAGAAAGAAAATCTAATACACAAAACACAAAAACCATACCACCACTTTACCTCACATCATAAAATATCAACAAACCTCCTTTCCCTTAACACAAAAAACACTACGAAAAGATCAACCCTCAATCTGCGGGTCTGAGAAACTGGACTATACCTGGAAGCATATAGAGCCTTTTCCTGGAGACCCCCGCTTCTTGTATACCTGTGACGCCCCCCACCCCGGCCCCCATCCCCCCATGGCTCCCCCCCGCCACACCACACCTGGGAATGGGCACCTCATAAACCCTTCACCCGCCGACCAACGAGGGACACCTGGAGCCCCTACCTGCCCCCTGAAGCCCCTTACCTGCCCCCCTCCACCCCTGGCGTTATGGAAATAGCCCTGGACACACTGAGGAAGGACCGCCATGTCTTCAGGGGATTTATGTAAAAAGTTTTGGGACGGAAAAATATGACGTTGTGTGGTTTTTTTTATATTATCTTTATTATTCTGATAGCGTGCGTCGCCTCAAGTTTCACATCCATATTATAGTTGCATGGACAGGCGTGTGAGGGAATAGTGTGTGTGTGCATGTTACCTTGGCGTTACCCTTGCCTGTTTGTTACCATCTTCTTGTTATCCATATCTCATAGTAATGTTACCTGCCGGGTTCCCATGTGTTACTTATGTATGTTACTGTTGCCCTAATTACTTTTTTTTTTAGTTGGCTCTTGTTATACTACCTGCCTGTGTGTACTTGATCTGTTAGTTACCATCTTGTTATTCATATCTCATAGTAATGTCACCTGTCACGTTCCCATGTGTTACTTAATACAATATGTTACTGTTGCAATAATGACTAGTTGGCTATTGTTATTACCTACCTGTGTACGTTACCTGTTTGTTACCATCTTGTTATTCATATCGCATAGTAATGTCACGTGCCGGGTTCCCATGTGTTATTTTTATATGTTACTGTTGCAATAATGACTAGTTGGCTATTGTTACTACCTACCTGTGTACGTTACCTGTTTGTTATTATCTTGTTATTCATATATCATACTAATGTTACCTGTCTGGTTCTCATGTGTTACTTTTATATGTTACTGTTGCCATAATGACTATACTCGCCGCACGTTAAATTGGCGAAAATGGGCCCCCTCAGTTATGCCTTTCGAACGCACGGGATTGGCTGAGGTGTTGGGTGTTGGGGCTTTAGGGCGGAACTTGGAGTAAGGCATTCTCACCCAACACTCAACACCTCAGCCAATCCCGTGCATTCGGAAGGGGGAGTGAAGGGACCCCATTTTCGCAAACTTAACGCGCGGCGAGTATAGTTGGCTATTGTTACTGCCTACCTGTGTATACTTTACTTGTTTATGTTACCATCCATCTATCTTTGTCTAAATCTCCATTGTCACCTGTCTGAATTGCTGCATACATACGTACCTGTTGGCGTGATTAGTGTGATTAGTGAGCCATTACTGTAGCCATCAATAATACCACTGGTGATAAATTCATAACCTGCAGTACATCAATAATTAATAATAATCAGTGCAGTTGTCCATCGCCTGAGTTAATACTTCCTGAATAACTGACGCAGGATTTATAGAACACATTTGTAACGAATCTAAATCCTTATTGCCGGATTAATGATTCCATCACTTCATTTCTCTTTGATTCGCTGTTTTGACGCATCAAACTGTAAAATATTACCCGGATATGAAACAGTTATTAAGGGCAGTCCTCTCGACCAGGATACAGAGAGAGAGAGAGAGAGGAGAGAGAGAGAGAGAGAGAGAGAGAGAGAGAGAGAGAGAGAGAGAGAGAGAGAGAGAGAGAGGAGAGAGAGAGAGAGGAGCGAGCGAGCGAGCGAGCGAGGGAGAGAGAGAGACGAGAGAGAGAGAGGAGAGAGAGAGAGAGAGAGAGAGAGAGAGAGAGAGAGAGAGAGAGAGAGAGGAGAGAGGAGAGAGAGAGAGAGAGAGAGAGAGAGAGAGAGAGAGAGGAGAGAGAGAGAGAGAGAGAGAGAGAGAAGAGAAGAGAGAGAGAGAGAGAGAGAGAAGAGAGAGAGAGAGAGAGAGAAGAGACAGAAGAGACAGAAAGAGACAGAAAGAGAGAGAGAGAGAGAGAGAGAGAGAGAGAGAGAGAGAGAGGAGAGAGAGAGAGAGAGAGAGAGAGAGAGAGAGAGAGAGAGAGAGAGAAGAGAGAGAGAGACATACATGGACAGAGAGAGAGAGGGAAAGAGATAGAGAAACAGAGATAGAGAAACAGAGAGAGAGAGAGACAGAGAGGGAGAGAGACAGAGAGAGTATGAGAGAAAAAACAGCACATCAGGCAAACATACAGAAATACACACAGGCAGACACAAAAACAGACAAACACAGACAGAGAAAGAAAACAGAAATAAAATACCAAGATGAAGGTGACAATTCAAGATTAAAAAAAAAGTGCCTTGGTCCTCCCCCACCCCCCCTTAGGCTAAACCACCGGGTCCATCTCTCCCCCTGGACCATTTACACGAAGGAGGAGGCTCTTGCGCCACCCCTCCAGCCTTCTGGGGCCGGACGACGCCCTTCCTACACAATGTCCGTCGTCAATGTCTCCTCGCGAAGCTTATGACTTGAGCTCAATGGTTGCCGCTTCCCACGAAAAGGCAACTTGCGATACCTTAGTTCCTCGCTAGATAAGGAAGCGCGCTCTCTCTCTCTCTCTCTCTCTCGTCCACCCTCCCAGCGGGCCGTCGATCCCCTCTAGTGGTTCACTCTGCAGTCTAGCACCACCACAACGGCCGCTTAAATTCCCCGCCCCTGACAGCAATCTCGACAGTTCTTCCTCCAGACAACATAGCAGTGATGGGTCGCCGCGGTCCTGGCTACACGAGGCGCTACGGGAGGCTGGACAAGGTGAGGTGGAGGTGTTGTGTGGCCAGATATATGAATGGAAGTTGATTATAAAAAGGTGGAAAGAATTTATAGGTATACCTGCTCTCTGTTTCTCGTCTCTCTCTCTCTCTCTCTCTCTCTCTCTCTCTCTCTCTCTCTCTCTCTCTCTCTCTCTCTCTCTCTCTCTCTCTCTCTCTCTCTCTCTCTCGAAACACCACTAAAACCATCTCTCTCTCATTTGAAACTACTAAAATTCTCTCTTGAAACAGCTAAAATTCTTTCTCTCTTGAAACACCACTAAACTTCCTCTCATAACTACCCATCAAATTACCATACAATCGTGTCATCAATCCTTCATAACAACCCTATTAACTCTACCTAACTACCCCATTGCATCACACTCAATAGTCACAATACATACGATATCGCGAAGTGCTTTCCAACATATCTGCAAATAATTCTGATATAAAAGTCTTCGTGGTGCGCCGTGTTTTGGACAGGATACAGTAGGTGATTGATGTGGCAGTCGGGTTGTTAGACCGCGCGGACACCCGTTGTTTTCATTTCATCTGGCCACCAAGAAAATGACTTCATTCCTTTTCGTCCCTTCCGCGGGTGAGCACTCAACTA
>JACEEZ010020968.1:793087-813087 GCA_016584305.1 Chionoecetes opilio
TCACGAGACTCAGAACGAAAAATAATCAGACCAACGTAATATTAAAGATTTCCGGAAGAATAACAATTGTCTCTAGGGCGAAGGGGGAAGAAAAATAAGGAGCTACCTGAAGAAGTAGCAGAAGTAGCAGTAGCAATGGGTGTTAAGGACTAGGAAGAGGAGGAAGAAGATTAAGAATGAGGGGAATGTGATCTTGAGGATAAAAAAAATAATAGCGAGGCGTTAATGGGGCTGTAAAAGGGGGGCTGAGGAATATTTAATGGTATATAAGGGGGAGGAGGGGGGACGAGGGGGAGTAGTAATCAAAAAGGAAATGCTGAGGAAGATAGACGCGCCGTGAAGAATAAATATGAGGGAGGGAGAAGGAAATTATCGCCAGGGAAAAGTAGAAGAGGACGAGAGGGAAGCAGTGATAAAGGCTTTGCAGGAGGAGTTTTTTTTACCTACAGAAGAAGGAAGAGGAAGGAGATGATGAAGAAGTAGAAGAAGAAGAAGAAGAAGAAGAAGAAGAAGAAATAGAAGAAATAGAACAAGAAGAACCAGAAGAACAAGAACCAGAACAAGAATAGCAAAATGATGAAATAAAAAGTAAAGACAAGAAAAGAACGAAAAAAACACTGATAACGAATAATGAAAATGAGAATATAATGAATGGGTATGAACGAAAAGTGAGAAAAATAATGTGGTGTAAATTGAGCCGTCATGATAAAAGACATAATGTTATAAAAAACGAGACGAGAAACAAATAGGCGAGCAATCATGAGAACGCTATAGCCTACCTAAAGGAGATACGAAAATGACACACACACACACACACACACATACTTGTTTCTTGTTTGTTTTGTTTAGAGGATAATTTCTCAGAGCCATAGTGATCTACCGCTGCTGCATATTAGCGTTGGCCGAAGCCCCCCCCCCCCCCCCCGGGGGGTACAAACCCCCGGCTGGCACCCGGTACCCATTCACTGCTGGGTGGACAGGGGCTAGGGATTTAAGAAAGACCACCCATCTATCTTTCGCTCCGCCCGGGGACATACGTACACACACAAAACAAAACATGAATATACAGGAACAGTTAAAGCTTATCGTTAGATTGAAGTACGAACAAAGAGAGAACCAGATAATAACGAGGGAATAGAAGCGGGAGAGAATAATAACTGAAACAAATAGGTAGAGAGAGAGCGAAACAGATGATAACGCGAGAATAATACCTTGGTAAAAAAAAAAATAGGTATAAAAAGTGAAGCGAGAGGATGACTTGAGGCGAGGAGAGACGAGATTAAGGAAAGGGAGGAAGGATCTGCAAGGGAAGGGGAAAATAAAAAAGTTTGAGAAAGGAGGGGGAGGAGGAGGAGGAGGAGGAGGAGGAGGAGGAGGAGGAGGAGGAGGAGGAGGAGGAGGAGGAGGAGGAGGAGGAGGAGGAGGAGGAGGAGGAGGAGGAGGAGGAGGAGGAGGAGGAGGAGGAGGAGGAGGAGGAGGAGGAGGAGGAGGAGGAGGAGGAGGAGGAGGAGGTGATAAAGGGGAGAGAGGATGGAAGGATTAGGCATGAGATTATGGAGAGTCTTGGAAGCGGAAAATAGGGAGATGAGTGAGAGGAAGGGAGAGGTGAGGAGGAAAGGGAGAGGGAGTCACTTGGCGGATACAAAGTACGTATTATGATGCTGCAAATTTGAGGCTCTGAAGATCAAGTCCCCCTCACCCCTTCAACCCCCACCCAAAAAAACTATAAAAAATCATGATGAAATTTTGAGACTGTGAGGGTGAAAAAAATTAAGGAGAAAAAATATGAGGAAAATTGTAAGAAAAAATTACGGAACCCAAAAAAATTAATGGATGATGAAATTTGGAGACAGAAGGTAAAAAAAAAAAAAAGATAAAAAGATCGCTAATCTTGAGACAAAAAAAAAAAGAGACGATGAGGAAAAAAATATATATAAAGATCGCTGATTCATCTCCTCACAACATCAGAAGCAAAAAAATAGGGACATGTAATATTGAAATACTATCCATTATGTCCGAAAAGCTTTATCTTTATCTATTGTTGCCTTGTCCTGGGTATACTTCACCCTCACTTTGAAAACAGCCTCCATCTCATTAAGCAGGTCCTGTAAGTCCTTCCTGAGGTGTTGTCTTAGCTACTCTGTCTGGTGGCATGGCAGCAGAGGGTTTGGCATGGACTGAGGGTGTTTGATCTGTTGCCTGCCCTGGCTAGGATCGCGTACATCTCGTGTGCCTCGTCGTCTGCCATCCCAAGCTTAGTGTACACACACGCGGCCGCAGTGTCCTCCTCAGGCTTGGGGGATACAGCCTCGACGACGAACTGTTAGGCGTGTTCGTCTGTGTTCTGTTCTTCAGCCTGGAGGTCTTGAGGCGGCAGAGGAGTAGTGTTATGGTTTGGGGAGTCATCGTCCATGTTCTCCGGCTGCTCCTCGTGGTGTGGCTGTATTACTGTGCTGTGCTGGTCCGTGCAGCGCTGGATGGCCGCGGCGTGGTGCTGCTGCAAGGCCTCCTTCTCCCGCATCACGGCGTTTAGGTTGTGTTCAGCTGCGTGGAAGGCTTGGGTTGCATCGTCCAGCTGTGTAACAACCTGAGCCAGCTGTTCCCTAGCCTGTGCTTCCCTGGAGCCACAGTGTTGCTGCTGCTCCTGCAGTGTAACTTTAAGACGTGCCACCTCAAGGCCTTGATCCTGCCGCTCCTGCTCCTTCATGGCCCGGCACGCCGCCAGCCGGCCTGCCTCGCGCTCCTCCATGGCCCGCGCACGGTGGTGGACATGCAGGGAGTCCTGGCACAGTCAGTCAGTCACGCCTGTCTGCGGCGGTTCTCCTCGTCCTTCTCCACCTTGAGTGTCAGGGCGCGGGTCTGCGCCTGAAGGAACTGGTAGCCCCGCCTCAGGAGCCGTGCCCCACGCCTCATGTCCTCCAGGGCCTTGTCCTTGTCGGCAACCTCCTCCTCCCGCTCTCTAAGGGCTGCCACAAGCTCTTTCTTGTCCTGCCGCACAACCTGCATCTCCTTCACGCTGACCTGCGGACTGTCCCGCAGTCTGCCGTTTAGTCCAGTAAATGTACACCAGGACCCACCACTAATTGCAACAGAAACGAAACCAGTGTTATTTGTCTTGGATAAAGGTTCCTTATAACATACTAAAAGTCCCAAAGAATTGTCGGAGTGTGGAACAGGGTGAAATAACAGAATGAAAAAGCATCACTATTTTGCCATTTTTTAACATGGCGCAACTTCAAATGGTCATAACTTCTTAACTACTAAAGATAATCCAAAACAAAGAACACCTTTACCTGTTTTCATGGTTAATCTTTCAAGTAAGTGTTCAAAATGAGTTACCCCCCTAAAGTTAAAAATGAGTTACTCCCCCCCCCCCCCCCCTCCTTCCGCACACATAGGATATAATAAAACTCATAATCCCAGTTACCTTTTCAGTCAGATTTAGCTGTCATCTCCATCCTCAGCACTGTCATAGTCATTGTTCTGACAAATACCTCTGCACCCAGAACAAGCAGGTGAGCATTGTAGTCCATGCCGGCGGCAGCTACAGCGCAGCGTCCCACAACCTGACTTGCAGGCACACCGCACTAGTCAACAACGACTGTGGTGCAGGGGCACGGTCAGAGATGACTGGTTTAAACGTTCCATCCCCAGTCTTCAGCATTCAGTGTGTTCCCCTGCCACTCTTGGACTTGGTGGTAGACACGCAGGCTATGGTACTTCGTAGCTGCTGATGTTGGTGGCAACATGTTAGGAAGAACTGCCTTATTTCTCGTGGTGACAAGGGCTTGGAGTCGGTGATATCTAACATCATCGAGGGAGTCGCTGGGGTTCCACTTATAGACAATGGCCATTGCCTTCTCACCAGTCGTGATGATGTCGTCCTTTGTTGCCCTTTTACTCCTGAACACCTCCGCCTGTTCCCGAAATGCTTCGCTGTCTTGAATAAGTTTGAAACCTGCCGCCTTCCCGATCTCAAAAACCCTGGATGTGGTATCACACCCCAAGAAAGCATGCACAAAGAGAATATGCCTGCAAACCTGGACCCCAAGCTTATGCTTGATCGAATTAACACCCATGCACCTGACTTCTGCTCCTTTCTTTGGTTCAGGTCGGAAGTGGATGTCATGTTTGTTTTCTCCTGCAAGGTGGATGAGGAGAATAAGTAGGTCTGTGTCGTCTCCGACTAACACAGTTTCTCTGTCCTCAGAGATTCTCACTGCAGTTTGGACAATAAGAGTATCTGCATCCCCTCTGGCATGGATAAGAGTATCTGCATCCCCTCTGGCATGGATAAGAGTATCTGCATCCCCTCTGGCATGGATAAGAGTATCTGCATCCCCTCTGGCATGGATAAGAGTATCTGCATCCCCTCTGGCAGGGATAGCTTCACAGCCTTCTTTGGCCAGGGCATCTCCCAAAAGTTCAAGAAAGCGTTGCTTGTTCTCTTGGTTTGAGAGGAATTGAGGTCTTTTTTAACTGGAGCTTCGCGGACAGATGGAATGTCACCTTCCTACCCTCACACTCCACTCGGCGCTGATGTGTGTGTGCTGTCTTTTGTTGAAGGTCCCGCCTCATAACCATCAAACACAACCACTGCCTGACCATAGTGTTTTGTAACATATCTGGTATAGTCCTGCAATATCTTGTCGTATGTTTCACCAATTTGCCATGGAATGCGATGGAGAAGAGCACCTCCATCAAGGACGTATGTGATATTTTTACATGGTGCTGGGTTGTGTGGTACCTCGGACCAGATGGCGTCAGCTAGTTGTGGCTTTACAGCTTTCAGGAGCTTTTCCTTCCCTTCGAACAAGGCAGGTGGGTAGTTGCAGAGTTCATAGGTGAGGGCATTCGGAAGATCATTTGCCTGAGATCCTGCAATGATGAGTCGTTGAAACAGAAGAAGAGGATCAATCTGTACTTCCTCATCACCTATCTTGACTGCCGACTTAGAGTCAAAAGTCACAGCTTGGGCTTTCCTTTTGAAACTGTACTTGACCACATGTTGTCCAACCATTTCATTAAGAATGTCATATCCGATCCTTTTTGCATCATCCACATTAACCTCGGAACCAGCCGAGATTCCGCTGACTATGTTGCGGAGGGATGAGTCTGCTTCGAATGGAGACCTCCAGTCAATGAAGGACAGCAATTTGCTACAGTCACTACTGTCCCTTGTTTGCCGAGCTTGTGATATGTCTTTATGCTGTTCACTCGTCTGGTATGTGATGGATGTCAGCTGTTGCATTGCCATGTTTACTTCTGCACAGACTGGCCTTGAAAGACACCAGACCAGTCTTTGGGTTTCCGTCATTCCCCTCCCTCTGGTGAGACCTCCACTCGTCTTCAGACTTCTCATAAGTGCCTGTTCGATCACCAGGTCTGGAGACAACCCTGCCCAGAAGCGGTCACTCCTCCTGACTACATGTAGTCCCTGGGTGAACTGTTGGTAGACATTGGGGGGGGTGTCTTCCAGTTTTGTCATCTTCTGCAGATAGAGGTGCAATGACTTCGTGTACAAGTTATGGCCGGAGGCAGCTAAGTACGGAAGCATGGCTTGCAACGTCTCCAGATGGAGGGACCAATCTCCGATTCGTTCTGATCGCATGAATGACCTCATGAGGTCTATCATCTCCATGTATTGCAGCCACAGACGTGCAGTACGGTAGCTCGATTCCAACATGTCCTTGTGTGTCTCAAGTTTCTGTTGTAGATCCTGCAGGTACAAAGATGATTCTACATCATTGAGCGTGATTTCACCAGAGAGGAGATCATCATAGAGGTTCCCTATTGTCTCCAATTCCAGTGGCACATTGTCATTAGATAAAGACATCTTGATCCCCAACAGGCTGCTCAAGAGAAGTGTGAGAAGGACGGAATCTACAAGATGACCACGAATGGGACGAGCAACTGCGTTTCCAGTGAGAATATGGGTAACAGTGTTCCCAGCGAAAATCACTTCCAAGATATCTTGAAGGCCTGTTCCTCTCATCAAGTGCCCAATGCTACCCAGAAAGCTCATTAGTGTGTGAAGAAAGTGAAAATCCAAAAAAAATTGTTTACTGTGAAATCCAAAAGTTCAACCCTGAAAAAAATATTGATCCATTCAAAATTTTTTGTGGAACTTTTAGTATATCATGAAGGGTACCCTACTGAACAAATCCCAACAGGTTTTGTTTCTGTTGCAAATAGTGGTGGTTTCTGGGGAATATCAGCTAATTTGACTGGACTATTTGTCCTGTAGCAGACTGCGGATGTCCTGCTGTACCCTGAGGTGGTCCTTCTCAAGCACAGAATGCTTGTCCTGCAGGGCTTCGTCAGCGGCGGGCTGTAGGGTGCCGTGGTCCTTAACAGAATGCCTGCCCAGCAGGGTCTTGTAAGTCCTGCAGGACGACGTGGTCTTCTCCAGTACAGAATGCCTGTCCTGCATGAAGCCTTGGTCCTTCTCCAGCAGGAAATGTTTGCCACTCAGGGCCAGGTCCTCCAGCTCGCCGCGGTTCTCCTCCTCCAGGCCGGCGTACCTGTGCTGCAGCGCGCCATGGTGGTGCAGCAGGGCCAGGTGCTCCTGCAGAACAGCCGCGTGCTGCACGCCCAGCAGCCGCTGCTCCTTGATGACGGCATGCAGCGTGGCCACCAGGGCGCGCACCCGGGCGCCGCGGCTCGTCGCCAACAGCTCCTCTCAGTGGGGGGCGCGCCGCACCAGCCGCTGCTCCTCGCCCGCCACACACACAACCATCTACATTACCACAGTTTTCATTTTTTCGCCCGAAATGGCAATGGGAGAAGCCTGTGGGAGAAGCATGGGAAATAGGTATCTACGGTTCTATATTCTGATTAAAAGCTATCTGGTTCATCGATTTTCCTTCCTTTAGAGCGATTAGATTTCTTCTCCGCCGTAATGTTGGCTAATTTTCCCCCTCATCTCTTCTACACGGAAGGGCGATTCTTGAAGGGGGTGTCGGCAAGACCTTGACTCTCCAGGGAAGATTGTAATTTCTTTGTAATTTCTTTAACCAACATTGCCATCAGGACTACGACGCCTGAGTAGATGTTTTCGTGTATTCTTATTTTTTTATGTTTTGAATGTTGAAGGGATGTGATTATTTTTTTTTTTTTTTTTTGTGTGTGTATAAGCCATTCAATCACCCATGGTCTTGTCCATGCGAGCCGGACTCGCGATCGCCAGTTTCACCCTTCCAGAGTCTAACAACATCTAAGAACAGACTCATAATAAAAGGTCTTTCCGAGGAGGAGAAGCGACAGGGACACGGCAGGAAAAAGCGAGGAGCCTGATCTGAGCTTAGCCAATAAAAGGCCTTCCGCGCAAGCCTTGATGGCCGCGGGGCTTAGGTGCGGGGGTCTATAAAATCAGTGATGCAGCGACAACGACACACGCGGGAAATTATTTTGGGTTGTTATTTCTCGGGATTGTTCAGGAAGTATGGAAGATGATGGTTGCGAAAAACGACATAAATGGACAAAATGGATATGGAAAAAATAAATTAGAAAAAAAAAATTTAATTAGTTTTGTTTTTGTCTACAATATTTCACCCACCTAGATCAATATATTATTTTGTGTTGTTATTTCTCAGGATTGTTCAGAGTGTGTGAGATGAAGACCAAGAAAAATGAAAAAAATTGACTATATGGACATGTTAAATTAATGATAAAAAAAGATTGATTCGTTTTAGATGTTTTTGCCTACTATACTTTACCCACCTAGAACAATATATTATTTTGTGTTGCTATTTATAAGGATTGTTCAGCAAGTGTGCGAGTTGAAGGCCGAGAAACACGATCAAAATGGGCAAAATTAACATGGAAAATTAACGCTAAAAAAAATTTGATTAGTTTTATGTTTTTGCCTACAATATTTCACCCACCTAGAACAATATATTATTTTGTGTTGTTATTTCTCAGGATTATTCAGCACTAGCCGCAAAGCCACCCTCCGGGCGGACTTTTTGGCTAGCTCCTGCGGAGGGCTATTGGTGGGCCTTCGGCCCACCAAACACAGATTCTCCAGATAGCCCCTTCTAACTTTCCTGAAATCATGGATGTAGAAATGTATGTATTCCCCCCACCCATTCACTCACCCATTACCCATCACCCCCCACCCATTCACTCACCCATTACCCATCACCACACACCCTTTCACTCACCCATTACCCATCACCCCCCACCTATTCCCTCACCCATCACCCCAACCCATTCACTCACCCATCACCCCACCCATTCACTCACCCATTACCCATCACCCTACATCAAGGTTTCCTCAATTCTCGCAACCCACTTTTTTTTCTTCACAATTCTCGCTAATAGGCTACTAAAAAAAAAAAAAAAAAGTGATCGGATCATCCCATAAGTGGGCTTAAAACCTTCCCCTGGTCAACCCGGTTCCAAAACTGTGCCATATGATGGGATTCCGCCACGGGGGGCGGAACCTAGAGCGGACACACACACACACACACTTTCGCTTATATTATTATACAAGTGTGCGAAATAAAGACCGAAAAAAACTATATAAATGGACAACATGGACATGGAAAAATAAACTATAATTTTTTTTATTAGTTTTATGATTTTGCCTACTATATCTAACCCACTTAGAAAAATATATATACTTCTTCCAAAATTTTTATGAACAAGTTTATATATCTATATTTTTTTTTAATATTCATATTGGTATATATATATATATATATATATATATATATATATATAATATATATATTATATATATATATATATATATATATATATATATATATATATATATATATATATGATTGATTACACTGGGGAACAATTTGAAGAAAAAAAAATTGTTGAGTTAGATTTTTGAGCTTATTTAGACTAAAATTGGCATGCTGATTCCAAATCTGTAGTCAGTTTTTTTCTAGCACGTCAAGTTTTTTCTCCACAGCTTACCCTCCAGATAAGCAAAATTCCACTTGTGTCCGTCAGCTATATGACCAATGCCTCATTCAGCTGAAATTCCAGTGCCAGTTTTCGAACAACTACCTCCTCTAGAAGATCTGAGTGATGTTGAAGAACGCAGTGACAGCAATGATGCAGATTTTGACATTCACGAGGATTCAGTTCGTAGGGGATTTGATCAGCACGAGTTGAATGATTTAGCACGTGATTTGGGCCTATCCAAAAAAGCTTCAGAAATACTAGCATCAAGACTGAACGAGAAAAACATACTTGAACAAGGAGTGAAGGTATCATACTTTCGAACCAGAGAAAGTACATTTCTGCAGTACTTTCGAAGTGCCAGCGGTTTTGTGTTTTGCCATAACATTCCTGGTTTACTGAAGGAATTAGGGCTTTCAATCTACAATCCAAATGAATGGCGATTGTTTATTGATAGCTCAAAGCGGAGCTTGAAGTGTGTCCTTCTACACAATGGCAATTTGTTTGGCGCAGTCCCTATTGGGCATTCGGTCTGTCTTCTTGAAGAATATGGAGATGTAAAGAGAGTCATTGAGTTATTGCAATATGACAAACACAATTGGATCATCTGTGTTGACCTTAAAATGGTGTCCTTCCTTCTTGGTCAACAACGTGGATACACAAAGTATCCCTGCTTTCTCTGTATGGGGAAGCAGAGCTCGAGAGAAGCATTGGTTCAGACGAATTGGCCTCCGAGATCTGATCTTAAACCTGGAGATCCTAACATTGTACATGAGCCACTTGTGACAGAAGAAAATATATTCCCACCCCTGCACATAAAACTAGGTCTCATGAAACAATTTGAAAAAGCATTGTCAACTGATGGCGACTGTTTGAAGTACATCATCTTGGCATTTCCCGGACTGTCAATGAAAAATCAAGGCCAGTGGTTGATGGTCCAAATTCGACAGCTCATCAAAGATGACATTTCAACGGTACTATGTCAGACCTTGAAAGAATGCTTGGCTATCATTCAAAGACGTCGTCAAGAACTTTCTTGGAAATACACGTGCAAGTTATTACACAGAATGTTCAGAAACTATTGGAGAGCTACAAAGCGCTGGTTGCAACATGAGTATTAAAGTATATTTTTTGCATAGCCATCTTGCCAACTTTCCGGAAAATCTTGGTGCTGCTAGCGACGAGCAAGGTGAACGATTTCACCAAGATTTGAAGGTTATGGAAGAACGTTACCAGGGTAGATGGGATGTGCATATGATGGCTGACTATTGTTGGAGCCTCAAACGCGATAGTCCTCAAGTTGAACACTCCAGACAAAGCTACAAACGTAAATTTTTACCTTAACCTGCACACAATTATAGCCTTATCCTTTCTAAAAACATGATAATGTTAAATAAACATTCTATTCATGCCTATTTCTTTCATTTTTCATTGTATGTTAACATTTGCAACTTTTTATAAAATAAGCACTGTTACTGTTATGTACAGTATTTTTCATATTTTTTAAGAAACCGAAAATCCTACAGTTCAAAAACTTGACGTGATAGAGAAAAACTGAGATCAGTTTTGGATTCAGCACCCAAAAATTACTTAATAACAAGTGTCAGACCTAACTCAACAAAAATTTGTTCCCCAGTGTTATAGGAACGTGACTTTTTCTCATCACAATACTCTATTTATAGTTATATCAGGATGTGAGGCAATCTGAGTAATACCACTACCAGTACAGAGCAGGAAATTGTCTGTAACAAAGTGTATACAGAAAAAAGTGAGATAGAGAGCTTAAATGGGGCTTACAAGTTGACCAATACGATATATAGTTACTCACTGATACTGTATTCAACCCGTTCACCCCCCACACCCACCCACCCACACACACACATATACACACACACACACCCACACCCACCCACCCACACACACACACATCAACACACACATACACCCACCCACATCAACACACACATACACCCACCCACACACACACACCCACCCACCCACCCACACACATACACACACACACCCACACCCACACACACACAAATAGAATCTCCTAACAATGACACCAACACGCAAATAAAAAAGCAGCATTCAGAAGGGATAGAGTAAAGAAAAACAGACACCAAAAAAGCGCAGGTATATTCCCACACGCTACCATTCAAAGAAGACTCTCGTTATCCAGGAGAAAAAAAATATAGTGAATAAAATATATTCATACACACCAGCGATATGGGTGGAAAGATTGATCAGCCGGGAGACAGTATAAAAGTCAGTATAAAAAATAAATTTTCATCTACCTATAAACAAACGAAAATAAACCGATCAGAATAGCCAGTTGAAAATATATCTTAACTATCTATCAAAAAAAAAAACCAGACCAGAATAGCCAGTAGAAAAAAAATCTTATCTACCTAACAAAATATATATAAACAGAATAGCCAGTAAAAAAAAAATCTGATCTACCTTAAAAAAATGAAAAAAATGATCAGGATAGCCAGTAAAAAAAATCTTATTTACCTATAAAAAAAAAGACCAGAAGTCAGTAAAAAATAAATGCATCTACATATTAAAAAGAAACATTTAAAACGCAAGTACAGGCTACATGATATACTTAACACCTGCACATACAAGCATCACAGAGGGCGAAATACATGTTATATCACTGTAGGAGACTTAATAGCGGTGATATTTACTACATGAAACGCCGCACTTGACCTGAACCTTGAGATTATTGTAGCAGAAAATATGATAATCTTCCCAACATATCAATTCTCGGATCGTAAGGCAACACGAAAAGTATTTATGCCTCGAGAAAGAAGGGAGGGAGGAGGGAGGGAGGGAGGGAGGGAGGGAGGGAGGGAGGGAGGGAGGGAGAGAGAGAGAGAGAAAGAGAGAGAGAGATAGAGGGAGAAAAAAAAAGAATTAAGTCAAGAGCTACTGTACATTAATATTATTTCACACATAGCCAAGGCACATTCATACTTACGTATATATAGGCAAGTATAAATACAGAAAAGGCTGCCTGAAAAAAATATAAAATAAATTCCTCAGGCCTCCGTGATACCTGCCATGAATGTGTTGTGTGTGTGTGTGTGTGTGTGTGTGTGTGTGTGTGTGTGTGTGTGTGTGTGTGTGTGTGTGTGTGTGTGTGTGTGTGTGATTCACCCATGGTCTTGGTCTTGACCACTGAGTCGGACTCGCGATCACCAGTTTCAGCCTCCCAGTGTGATCTTGGAGCTAATTATTACCGATCTTTGGGTAATGCTTGGACCTCACACACCACACACACCCATCCCCTTGCTCAAGAGGGACAGTACCCGTCCGAATTTGTCCGTGAAAAATTCCCGGGAGCAGTGAGGATTCGAACCGGCTAACCACAGAATTGCGCGCCAACGTTCTTATCTACTTGACCATTGTAGCGGTGTCGTGTGTGTGTGTGTGTGTGTGTGGTGTGTGTGTGTGTGGTAGGAAGATAAGAATATGGAGAACAAGAAGATCAACAAAAAGCAGGAGAAAAAGATATAAAGGAATGAATAGAGGCAATTGTGATAGAGGGATGGGAAGAAGAAGAAGAGGAGGAAGAGGAGGAGCTACTAGTGGTGGCGGTGAAAGCGAACAGTACACTTTATAGTGATGATGGTGGTGGTGGTGGTAGAGTGGTGGTAGTAGAGGTGGTGGTAGAGGTAGTGGTGATGGTGGTGGTGGTGGTGGTAGAGGTAGTGGTGATGGTGGTGGTGGTGGTAGAGGTAGAGGTAGAGGTAGAGGTAGAGGTAGAGGTAGAGGTAGTGGTGGTGGTGGTGGTGGTAGAGGTAGTGGTGATGGTGGTGGTGGTGGTAGAGGTAGTGGTGGTGGTGGTGGTGGTAGAGGTAGTGGTGATGGTGGTGGTGGTGGTGGTGGTGGTGGTAGAGGTAGAGGTAGTGGTGGTGGTGGTGGTGCTGGTAGTGGTGGTAGTGGTGGTGATGTGGTGGTGGTAGTAGTGTGGTGGTGGTGGTGGTTGATGTAGTGGTGGTGGTGGTGGTGGTGGTGGTAGAGGTAGTGGTGGTGATGTTGGTGGTAGTGGTAGTGGTGGTGGTGGTGGTGGTGGTGGTGGTGGTGTGGTGGTGTGGTGGTGGTGGTGGTGCTGGTAGTGGTGGTGGTGTGTGGTAAGGTAGTGTGGTGAGTGGTGAGTGGTAGTAGTAGTGGTGGTGGTGGGTGGTAGTGGGTGGTGGTGGTGGTGGTGGTGTGGTGGTGGTAGTGGTGGTGGTGGTGGTGGTGTGTGGTAGTGGTGGTGGTGGTTGATGTAGTGGTGGTGGTGGTGGTGGTGGTGTAGAGGTAGGTGGTGGTGGTGGTGGTGTGTGGTGGTGGTGGTGGTTGGTGGTAGTGGTGGTGGTGGTAGGGAAACAAGACAAGGACGAGGACTTAAGCGCTCAGTGGGAGACTGACCATCCAGGCGAGACCCAGACCCTTTCCAGCGGGGTCTTCCAGCCTTTCTACCCTCCATGGATGTGTGTGGATGTTATATTTGCCAAAGGATGGAAGATAAAAGCCTACAGGCGCTATAGGCTCCAACATAAAACAAATATATAACAATAATAAAAAGATAACTATCGCCAGCCTTCATATGGCTGGCCACCCACTCGAGCAGCTCCAACACTCCATCCAGTCCATCGCCCGCCCGTCCGCCCACACCCTAAGATAACGACTGTGGGTGGGTGTAAAGTTATATTAATGTCCTGTAGTTACTGTAACTTAGGTTAGCAAGAAAGGTTTTTTTTTCATTTCGGCCTAAAGGCATTATATTATACTTTTCATAATAGTTTGATTTTTCTTTTCTATTTTTTTTCTCTCTCTCTCTCTCTCTCTCTCTCTCTCTCTCTCTCTCTCTCTCTCTCTCTCTCTCTCTCTCTCTCTCTCTCTCTCTCTCTCTCTCTCTCTCTCTCTCTCATTCTGTTTTCTTTCATCTCCGTTCCGTTATTCCACCAATTTCCTCTTTTTTAGTTCTTCTACGACAACTATAGTTATCTTCAAGTGTCAATTTAGTGCCAGCTTTCTGCTTGTATTTTTTTTTTACATTGGCGCGTTCCCTGATGGCGGGGGGGAAAAATGAAGCAGTATTTTGTGGACAAATACTAAATGTGTTAAAGAATCATAGCAAAATAGGAATTAAAAAAACAGTGCTGAATTTTTACGATGAATAAAATGGATACTTATTTTTTCTTTTCCTGTTGGAGGAATTTCTTTTCAGTTTTGTGTCTTCATAGATTTTCTTTGAGGCTACAAGAATACTTGCACCCCCCACCACCACCACCCCCCCACCCCCACCACCTCCTCCTCTTCCTTGTCTAGCGTCTATCGCAGGAAAAACACACACAAGATAATTTAGTTTATAAAGAAGCGTAAGAGAAAATTCAGGACAACAGCAAACCTTAACGCAATAGTGGACTGTTTCAGTTACAAGATTTACTTTTTCCTATTGGTTATAAAGATGTCTGCGTAAAGAAATATATATTGACTAGTAATTCTTGGTGGCCTATAACGATATTTAAGTTTCTTTCTTATACATTACTCTAAATCTATTTTTCTAATCGAAATCGAAATCGAAAAGAGTTGTTGAGGAAGGGCGGTGAAAGCGATGACTCAGTGGCGAATGTGGTGAGTCAGGGAAACATGTAATCACCGAACGACTCAGCGACCGTAATCACCGCCCTCGTTACCTCGTCCCGGGTCCCTCACGAGGCAGACGGACACCTCACGTCACTCCACAGAATTACGACGTCCCGCACAAATCACCTTGAATTGCATGAACAGCCGTGAAGGTGTAAGTGATGTGAATAACTTCTTTCTGTGTTTTTTTAAGCTTCCTAATCAGCGAACCTCATTCAAGCTTTTTTATTATTTCATTAGTACCCTTGTTATCACCTTGAATTGGACGAACATTTGTAAAGGTGTGAGTGGTTGTGAGTAGATTCTTAGTATTCTTTTAAAAAGCTTCCTTATTTGCGAATCTCCTTCAAGCTCCTTTTTTTTCTCTCGTCAGTCCTACCATTGTTATATACTGGTACCTAAATTTTGTAAATCTAACACTGCTATATCTACTGCTATTTCTATATTCTCTTCCAAATCAATATATTCTTTTATATTATCTCCTAGTTACTGCTTTCTAATTTTCTCTATTCTAACATAGTACTGGAAGAGTCGCAATAAATCATACCTGACATTTATTTATTGATTTTTATTATTCGTATTTCTATCCCCCCCCCCCCTTTATCCACGCCTGCATCCTCCGCTCACCTCACTACTATCACTTATTAATCCCTTGCGGCCCAGAACGTAATTTCCATTGTAATTTGGCTACCATTAGACAATTTTTAGTGAATATAACAATATCTTATAGATATGACCTGTTTAGTATCCTTGTCGACTAACTAATTTGGTATATTAAGTTACTTTTCGTAATTTTATGGCTAACAACATATGATTTTTTATAGCAAAGGGAAGATCTGGGCGTGAAGGGGTTAATATTAAAGAGCCCGTAGGTAACGCCCTTCTGGCTTCCTGGATGCATATTGACATGCTCGCCCTTTTCGGCAGGTTGGCGGCCCTCTACGCATGGCTGTAGCTCCGAAACTAACCACAGGATTTTCTTGAAAATAACCTCATTGTGATTCCCACACAAAGTTACCACTGATTGACCGAACCTTAACCTAACCCAACCCAACCCAACCTAACCTTAACCGAAAGTTTAAAAAAAAAATCGCGAGCGGCCTGCCGAAACGGCGAGCATGTTGTTACTATGCTTCCTGGATATTCCCTCGGATATCATCATTGTTTACATTCAGCATTTATCTACACTTTTATCCACACTTTCATCTACACATTAATCTACTAAAGGAAACACTCGAGGTAGTGAAGCATACGTACAGTTAATTTGTTTTCATATTTCTTTTCTTTTATTATATTATATTTCATTGTATTTAACTATCTATATTTTCTAAGTGAAGGTTTCATCTACACATTAAACTACAGAAGTAAATACTCGAGTTAGTGAAGCGTTCAGTTCATATATTTTTAACATTTCCTTTCCTTTACTATCTTATATTTCATTGTATTTATCTATCTATGTTTTCTAAGTAAAGGTTCATTCCGTGGTGGATGTTACAATAATATGAAACAAAAGAGAGTGGATCCTATGATTATGAAGACAGAAAAAAAAGTTTCATCAAAATTAATGTACATATTAAGATTCGTAAAAATATAATGCCGGAATGAGTAAAGAAAATAAAGTTAACTGAATACGTTGTAGAGTTTAAAGATTACTGACGCAAAAATATATAAATGCATCTTCATCTTTACTCTCTGAACAGCACACTCTTTCAATCTTAATTATAATCATTCTACTTTCCTGCCTAATGAATAATATGCTAATATAATTCATGCATCAGGCTCAAAGGTAAAGAAAATAACGATTCAAGAAAAAACACAAGTAATGTTTATATTCAAAATAGAAACACATCAGATTAACAACCTTCCCGCTTCCTGAGTGCTAAATAACAGATTACTTCCTGTTTTACTTCCTGTCAGTGAAAAGATACAGCGAATGAAAAGATACAGCGAATGAAAAGATTCAGCGAATGAAAAGATTCAGCGAATGAAAAGATACAGCGAATGAAAAGATTCAGCGAATGAAAAGATACAGCGAATAAAAGGATAGCGCGGATGAAAAGATACAGCGAATAAAAGGATAGCGCGGATGAAAAGATACAGCGAATAAAAAGATACAGCGAATAAAAAGACACAGCGAATAAGAAGATACAGCGAATGAAATCAGTGCATCCCTATAATACAAATAATAAACAAACACAATAGACAAACATGGGCTTTTATATACTACGTTTAAATGATCCAGGAAAAAAAATCTATAAACTAATACTGAAGGATCAAAAAGAGAAAGTGATATGGTTTCCGTGACATAAGCGATTGTGACACACGATCAATAATGTTGACATCAATATATTGACCTCAATAACTGTAAAAAAAAAAAAAAATTCAATATAAGCCAATAATATTGATCATTACCCGATATTTATCAATATGATAGATCAATATCGGGTATTGATCAATGTTATTGATCGTGTGTGGGCTATACTGAATGTTTATTATTGAAGCTTCCACACACGATCAATAATATTGACATCATGTCATTTTATTGACATAAAATCAAACTCATTTTGATGTCGTCAATATATTGATCAATCCGAGCAATATATTGACGGCATCAAAATGAGTTTGATTTTCTGTCAATAAAATGACATGATGTCGATATTATTGATCGTGTGTGGAAGCTTCAATAATATTGATCAATATGTTCCCAGTCTCTCCTGACAGCTCAAGAAGGATGTCAGGGGCCACAAAAAAAGATGGAAAAAAGTTTATTCTTGAATCTATTTAAGAGTACCGGAACCTTCCCGCCATTTGGAAAGTAAAATCAGATGAGTATAGTGATCGGAACAAGAAGATAAGTCATATGATGCATTAAACAGGAAATACAAAGAGAAATTCCCAGAGCCTACCATTCATGAAGTGAAGAAAAAAATCAGTACTTTATTATGGGATGATATAGCACTACCAAATTTGAGGTCCTCCAATGTGTTCCCAGTCGCCAGGCACCGAAGGTTGTGGACAGTCGTTGGTTTGCTGGAATTGCTGCTCGCATTACGGTACTCTACTTTTCTATATGTGCCTTTACCATACTGAGTAAGACATCGAGGCATCTTTCTTCAATTCTTTGGTCAATTTTATAGTCCAGGGGCTCGTTTGCTCGCAGTCTCTGCAGGAGTTTCTCACGTGTATATTCTTTTCGGTTCAACAACCATCTCTTCATCCAACATCTCCTTCGGCGTTTTTTTTCTTATTCCTTTCTACTGCCAATGCTAGCGCAAGCACAATGGCACCATCACAATCCGCTCTATGGTCTGTCTAATGGTGGCAGCTTGACGTCAGCTCCACAAATGAATAGTGATCAATATTATTGAACCGTTTGTGGCCGGCGGTTTTTTTTTTTTTTTACAGTTATTGATGTTATTATATTGATGTCAATATTATTGATCGTGTGTGGGCCGCTTTAGATAAACTTACAATATACAAAATTAAGCAATAAAAACATACGTAAAGCAATAAATAAGAGGCCGGCGTGGGAGCTCTGAACAGTTACGGTGACTTCGCTTAAAACACTTCCACTCATATCTTCCAACAACAGAAAACAAGAGAAACAACAACAAACAGATCGCGAGTGAGTTTTCAGAAGGTACAGATAAAAACAACATACTTGAAATTGGACCCTGAGCGAGGCGGTGAGAAGAGTTTTCCTTGGATCAGGAGCGAGAGATACAGAAAGTACGTCAAAATCAAGAAAAAGATTTAGTTAGTATAAGGACCGAAAACTAATGAAAATGTTTTAGTATCCCTGGTGAAATATCCAAGGGAACAGTTGACAAGTCTGTTAACTGAGGAGACGAAGTTGAAGAGGACCTATGAAGCGATACCAAGCGACAAAGGTCACAAGAAGAAGAGGAGGAAACAAAGACAAATGGTCCCACAGACTCCATCATAGACTCACGCTCAGGAGAACTTTTTTTTTTACATTATTACTTTTGATACAACTCATGTTTCTGTTCATGTTCTATCCCAACGAGGATCTTTTTAACTTCATGATAATATGTATGACTCAGTTTCTAGTTTTTAAGAGGACAAAATATATCCTGTAACCTCTATGTATGAAGGATATATGGAGATGAATGAAAGGGATGGTAGGTGATTGGAGTAGACTCAGTTATCAGGTAAGTTACTGCAGAGACGATAGGAAGTTTTAATAGAAGACTAGACAAATATACGCATAGGTGAAAGGTGGATGTAGGTTATGTATGTATGTGTATTACAGGAACTACCGTGTGTAGGTCTATATACCAGCCTCTTGTAGCTTCATTATGTTCTTATGTGTGACAAAAAATAAATAAAAGAGGAAAAACAACGTAGATTTGTAAGGTAGATAACATTCATATTTCAAAAAAGGACCCACTCAAACCACCATCACCAGTACAATAAAATCAGAGCAAGGTACGTGCACGACCAAGAACACGTAAAATATAAACAAAGTCCTTGGTGACAGCACACAAGCGAAATCTTAGCGATGAAAAAGTGTGTTACAGTTGAGAAGTTACGAGAAATTAATATTAGAAACCCTGAATATTAAATTTTATACGGAGAACTGATACGCCTTTGTGAATTTACACGTATATGTTTAACCATTCTTCTTTGTCACATTCCACATTTGATGTATTCCATGATAAATGTCTTGTCCTTTTTATGTTTCAAGTGTGTTTTCTAGTACTGCCGGCACCGCTGATATAAACCCACGCGTATTTTTGATGAGTTTTTTTTAGTACTCAATATTCTTTTGTATCCCAGGACGAGGGAGTGAAGTAAAGAGACATCTAAAGAACCGGTGCGAACAAAGAAGAACAATGTTACAACGATATTTATTTGTATTTCATCTATTTCTCAGAGTTGACTGATTGATCGACCTGAAAACACGAAAACGTTACTACACTCCGAAATGAACACACACACACACGGGGATTTTTCACACAATTTCCCGGGGATTTCTCCACTGTGAAATTCGGGCGGTACTGTCCCCTTTGAGCAAGGGGATGTGTGTGTGTGGTGTGTGAGGTCCCAGCATTGCCCAAAGATCGGTAATAATGAGCTCCAAGCTCGCACTGAGAGGATGAAACTGGCGATCGCGAGCCAGCTCGCGTGGACAAGACCATGGGTGAATACACACACACACAGAGAGAGAGAGAGAGAGAGAGAGAGAGAGAGAGAGAGAGAGAGAGAGAGAGAGAGAGAGAGAGAGAGAGAGAGAGAGAGAGAGAGAGAGAGAGAGAGAGGGGAGAGAGAGAGAGAGAGAGAGAGAGAGAGAGAGAGAGAGAGAGAGAGAAAGACAGAGAGAGAGAGAGAGACGAGAGAGAGGAGAGAGAGAGAGAGAGAGAGAGAGAGAGGAGATAGAGGGACGAGAGAGAGAGAGAGGAGAGAGAGAGGAC
>JACEEZ010020968.1:815587-830587 GCA_016584305.1 Chionoecetes opilio
AATGTAGAATAAGCATAAAACTTCCTCATTAACCCCTTCACGCCCAGATCTTTCCTTTGCTATATAAAATCGTCTGTTGTCAGCCATAAAATTACGAAAAGTAATTGAATATACCAAATTAGTTTGTCGACAAGGATACTAAACAGGTCATATCTATTAAATATTGGTTATATTCCCTTAAAATCGTGTAATGGCGGCCAAATTACAATGGAAATTATATTCTGGGCGTGAAGGTGTTAAAACCTCACATGGAAGTCACTCTCTACAAAAAGTGTTATATAAATATCATAACATAAATATCTTTAAGCAACATATTTGTATGCGTTAAATAAGGAAATGGAAAGACGTCAAAATGTTAATAAATAAGAAATAATAATGAATGAATAATATGAAAAGACGTTAGTTAATATTAGGATATTATTTGGTTGTCAGGGATGAAATGTGTTCCTTCCTCACATAACACACACACACACAGAAATAGATAAAGCAGACACATTTATCTTTGTCATATCAACTGGGAGATTAGTGTAAGTCTGTGATAACGATGGTCTTGTCGTTGCCAAGCCCCATTACAGGACAAATCCGCCAATCACAAACAAGAGCTCAGCAGGATTATTTGGCTCAATTCATATGTTCTGTCTCCACACTGGTTTTACTCTCAACTATTTGTCTGTGACCTCCGCTTATATTCAGTCAAGGGTATTCAAAGTCACGGCTAATATTTAGAACATGACTGGGTCTGGATTCAAGTAATGTTCACCTTTCTACTGTTTCTATAGGTCAGAACGAGTGTGAAAGTAATAATGAAATGTTGTGCAGATATTGAATTTTTCATAGGTTAGGTTAGGAAATTTTGAGGGTTAGGTTAGTAGGTTAGGTAGTTATTTGAGGGTTAGATTAGGTTAGTTTAATGGCTTGATTACGATATCATTTGATGCTTTTACAAATGGAGTGTTATTTCCTGTGCAAACGTCTAAAAAGTGTATTTTTATAAATTTGTCATCTCTTTTTCGAATTATTGCAAAAAATCCTTTTTTGAGGTTTGACACAGGAAATAAATATCTCCATTAGGAAACGCATCCCATATTAAGCAACAAAAAATTTAACTTGTCTGAAAAAATTACAAGTCATAAATTACATTTTGACCAAGGTCACCACCAGCCTGTAGTCCCGCTCACAACATGTTCTCACTCTCCATCCTTTCCTGTCCCCAGGCAAACCACACAAAGCGACGCGTTCGTGAATGTTTTCTTTTATTCCCGGGTTCATTTTTCTGTCATAAATTATAAAGCGGTGTTTGTGTAGGCGATGTAGGCGGGAGTGAGGGGATGGAGGGCGATGTAGGAGGGAGTGAGGGGAGGGAGGGCGATGTAGGAGGGAGTGAGGGGATGGAGGGCGATGTAGGAGGGAGGAGGGGAGGGAGGGATGTAGGAGGGAGTGAGGGGAGGGAGGGCGATGTAGGAGGGAGTGAGGGGAGGGAGGGCGATGTAGGAGGAGTGAGGGGAGGGAGGGCGATATAGGAGGGAGGGAGGGGGGGAGGGAAGGTGATGTAGGAGGGAGTGAGGGGAGGGAGGGCGATGTAGGAGGGAGGGAGGGGAGGGAAGGTGATGTAGGAGGGAGTGAGGGGAGGGAGGGCGATGTAGGAGGGAGGGAGGGGAGGGAGGGCGATGTAGGGGAGGCGGTGTGTGGTGGTGTTGACATGATAGCCGATGGGGTAAAAAAATTTAGGCGCACATTATTCAATTTGAACTTAAAATTAAAGTCACTAAAGTCAACAATTGTAATGTTATGGGAATAAAAAGTAGAAGGCAAAGAATGGTAGAGAAGCAAAAATTCACTAGAGAAATCGGTGGGAAGATAGCGGAAAGGCTTATCTTGCTCGAATATAAAATAAAATCCACTATATAGTATTACAACCTTCACTTTATAATTACTTAAATACAGAGAGAGAGAGAGAGAGAGAGAGAGAGAGAGAGAGAGAGAGAGAGAGAGAGAGAGAGAGAGAGAGAGAGAGAGAGAGAGAGAGAGAGAGAGAGAGAGAGAGAGAGAGAGAGAGAGAGAGAAGGAATATATATAGCAGGACGATAAGTCTTCACTCATTTTCATTTCAGTGAGTAATAAAGGTATGCTTCTAGCAACAACACCTTAAGAACACAAAGTTTACCTGCGCCATAATTACACACTTACGTAAATAACTCTTCGATGAGACACCCAACAGTAATATAGTGTTGATAACCTTTTCGTTTTTTTTTTTTCCTGGATAAGACTTGAAAGAAAATGACTGGGAGGAGGAAAACCCCGGACTCAGAGGTACTTTTGTTGTTGTTGTTGTTGTTGTTGTTGGTGGTGGTGGCGGCGGCGGTGGTTGTTGTGATGATATTGTAGTGTTGATTATCTCTCTCTCTCTCTCTCTCTCTCTCTCTCTCTCTCTCTCTCTCTCTCTCAACACAGTAGTACACACATGGTGACGTCAAGCCAAGCCGAGCACGAAGACCTCACACACGGCAAGATTACCTTCGTCTCAGGAGCAGCAGCCTTTCTTATACCCCCCCCCCCCGTCCAGGACCGTGGGAATCGCAGCAGCCTCCGCGACACCCTGGACCTCCAACCCCGTAAGGTGAGAGTACGAGTTAAAGCGGCGGTGGTCACTATAGGTGTCCATAATATGCATGTAATATAATATGTAATATGTAATATGTATGACTCAGGATACCAAGGACTACTATGGTGACCTCCGCCATGTGAATCGAGGCAGGGCATGTCTTCATCAAGCAAAGGCAAGTCCACCACCCAACCCTCTTTCTGCAATCTTTTTTCCCTTTTTCTTTTTTACATCACAAAGGACTGGTCAAGAGCACAGACAAAAAGTAATAAAAAGTCCGCTTAGTTGCCAGTCCCTATATTTAAGACAGTAAGAGAATAAAGAAAGGGGGGTGGACCAATTTAGTATTTAGTTCGGGAGGTGTCTCCAAGCCTCTCTTGAAGAAATTTAAGTCATAGGAAGGTGGAAAAATAGAAACAGGAAGAGAGTTCCAGATTTTACTATATAGTGTCTTTACTACGCTTAACCCCTTGAGACCCAAGGCGAAATTTTCATTGTAATTGGTTACCATTAGACGATTTTTAGTGAATATAAGCAATGTTTTATAGATATGACCTGTTTTGTATCCTTGTCCACTAGCAAATTTGGTATATTCAGTTCGTTTTCGTAATTTTATGACTAACAACTGACGTTTTTATATAGCAAAGGAAAGATCTGGGTGTGAAGAGGTATCTTCTTTGTAGGAACTGGCAACTAGCGGGCTTTATGTAATTTTTTTTGCGCTTGGCCAGTCTTTTGAGATGTAAAAAAATTATAAATAAATACAAATTCACACCTTTTACACACAAAACGGGGGAGAAACATATCATCCCTTAACAACAGGGATGACGCACATTTTGAGCAAACCAATATATATAAAATACACGAATGAATCATCTAAATCAAGGAAATGCGTCACAAGTAGGGCGTCAATTACGTTATCATTGATCGTAATGCACAGGGCAATTTCGATAAGATTAATTACACTCATAATTATCACACACGATATAAGTTCCGGCATTATTACCACCATCACCACCATCATAATTACACCACCACCATCACCACAACAGCAATAAACAACCCTACCACATTTTTTACGCTTCTTCCTGTTCCTCTTTATTTATTCCCTTTATATTCCTGTACTTCTCCCTGCTTCTCCCTTTCCTTCTAATTCTCACGGCCTCTTGTAGCTTCATTATTTTCTTATGTTCTTATGTCCTCCCAGGGGCTCACGTTGTAATCCCTGGAGACTCGGCCCCAGAACACAACAGCTGTACCTCGCGCCCCTGGCCACACCGGCGATTACGTACAAAGGGCGGCACGGTGACGTCTTGGGCCCGTTATGTGGACAAAAAACATGTGACGGTAATTCTATGGTGTGTGTGTGTGTGTGTGTGTGTGTGTACTCTCTTCTCTCTCTCTCTCTCTCTCTCTCTCTCTCTCTCTCTCTCTCTCTCTCTCTCTCTCTCTCTCTCTCTCTCTCTCTCTCTCTCAATATTCTTCAGGCCACATTCTACCCTATATATCCTCAATTTATATACGAAATCGACATAAAATACTTTGCTACAATATGAATGGTGTACCTTTAAACAGAAAAACATCTACATAACCTGAAATACTTTGGTAAACACAAATGATAAACAGCTTACAGGCATGTCAATATTATCATACGTTACTTCACAAACATGATTATAATTATATGCATACAGAGGAAAAAATTCAAGGTCAGTTCATTTAGTCGTACATCAATATATCACGCATGAATATAAATAACTTGGGAAAAAATCATGCATAAATTATTTTCGGATAGTTTTAAAGGTCGTCGTATTCTAATCTTTTAAAAGGATATATAATCAGGCCAATGTGGTAGCCGTGTGTGCTGAGCCATCGTTATTTAATCTTATTCGTAGCTCCTCACCCGTCAATAGTCTTCCCTGGAGTATATAGGGAACAGCAGAAGGGCGAAGAGGAGGACAGAGAAAGGGAAGAAATGGAAGGAGGAGGAAGAGGACAAGGGCGAAGAGGAGGATAGAGAAAGGGAACACATAGGTGGAGGAGATGGGCGAAGAGGAGGGCAAAGAAAGGGAAGAAATGGGAAGAGGAGGAGGAGGAACAAAAGGAGGATAAGAGCGAAGAGGAGGACAAAGAAAGGAAAGAAATGGTAGGAGGAGGAGTAAGAGGAGGAGGAGGAGGAGGAGGAGGAGGAGGAGGAGGAGGACAAAGAAAGGAAAGAAATGGAGGAGGAGTAAGAGGAGGAGGAGGAGGAGGAGGACAAGGGCGAAGAGGAGGAGGAGGAGGAGGAGGAGGAGGAGGAGGAGGAGGAGGAGGAGGAGGAAGGAGGAGGAGGAGGAGGAGGAGGAGGAGGAGGAGAGGAGGAGGAGGAGGAGGAGGAGGAGGAGGAGGAGGAGGAGGAGGAGAGGAGGAGGAGGAGGAGGAGGAGGAGGAGGAGGAGGAGGAGGAGGAGGAGGAGGAGGAGGAGGAAGAGGAGGAAGATGAGGAGGAGGAGGAGGAGGAGGAGGAGGAGGAGGAGGAGGAGGAGGAGGAGGAGGAGGAGGACAAGGGCGAAGATGAGGAGGAGGAGGACAAGGGCGAAGATCAGGACAAAGAAAGGGAAGACATAGGAGGAGGAGGAGGAGGAAGAAGAGGAAGGAGGCATACCATGGAACACCCTCCGGCAAGAATCTACTTATCTTATTTATTTACACGACGCGAGGCTCAGGAATAAGAAAAGCCTGAATTGAAAATAAATGGGGAGCCACAGAAAACGGAGCTCGCCCCGAAGACGAAGGGGGAAATTGGTTTGTGGTGCGGGAAGACCGGCAATCGATGAGGCCTTCAGGAGGGGATGCCGCGCCGCCCTCCTGCCTCCACTCCTGCACCGACGGGAGAAACATACCGAGAATGAAGAAAAAAGAAAAAAAAAAAAACCGCAACGCCTCTATTTACTAAGACACCTAACTGACAATTATTTCGTTTTTTTTTTACTTTTTACAAATTGTATGTCTTGTTAGTAATCAAAGGAATACACGCATATACAAAAATCGACTGGTTTTTATATATGAAGTTCACAAGTTGTTGGGGGGTGGGGGGGGGGAAGCACTTTTGACGCAATATTTCCAAAACGTGTTCCCGCTTCTACCCTTCAGTGTGTACAAGGTCATGGTGGTGACGGACATGACGACACCTGGACAATATTCATCACGTGTGACCATATGATTCCTTCGGGTCATAACCTTCCAACTCTTCGTAATGATATTCAGGGAGGAAGTGAAAAACCTCTTATAGGACAATGTAAGGATAGGGAAGCGGCGGTGGACACAGGATTGTAAAAACAAACAAAACTATCAATTTTCATAACATTCCTTCCAAAATAGATACATAAATAACAAAGATTGGAATAGAAGTACTTGTTGTTCCTTTGCTGTTTCCTTCATCCTCGCACCAACACACCAAAAAAAATATTAGGCGGCGGTGGACACAGGACTAAAATAAAAATAACTAACAAAACTATTCATTTTCATAACATTCCTCCAAAATAGATATACAAATAACAAAGTCTGGAGAAAAAGTACTTCTTGTTCCTTTGGTGTTTCCTTCATCCTCACACCAACACACAAATATATTAGGCGGCGGTGGACACAGGATTAAAATAACAAACAAAACTATTCATTTTCATAACATTCCTCCAAAATAAATATACAAATAACAAAGTCTGGAGATAAAGTACTTCTTGTTCCTTTGGTGTTTCCGTCGCTCTAACACCACAAAAAACTGACATTATTGAGCCCTCATGTCATCCTCACGCCAAGCCGCGAGATACAAGAGTAGAAGAAGAAATCGCCACTTTCGGCCCTTTGGGGGGAGGGGGGGTTGTGTGTGTGTGGGGGGGGGGGAGACTCGCGACAGTTTGGGTGTTTGGGTGTGTGTGGTCTTCTACTTCTGATAGGACACACGCGAATGTTCAATGCGTCTCTTCCTTGCTATAGTGGGATTAGTTTGCGGTGATATATCGTTTTCCCGACAGCGGTGATACGTTAGCTGTGAGCATGACAGACTTATGACTAATATTCCCGCTGGATGTTGCAATTATGAGATCCTGTTGTGTCTAAATGTGAAGGTATGTTATGTGATGGTTATTCTGTGTTACGATGCAAGTACGAGAATAAGGTTTTTTTTGTGTGATATCTTAAGTTAATATCGTTGTGTTTGCATAGTTTGTTTTTAAATATAAATCTCTACACACACACACGCACACACGCACGCACGCACGCACGCACGCACCACACAACACACACCACACACACCACACACACCACACACACACACACACACACACACACAACACACATACACATCACACACACACACACACAACAAAAACACGAATCAAGAAATCCAAAAACCACACACACACACACCACACACCACCACGCACCCCCACCACACACACACACACACACACACACACACACACACACACACACACACCACCACGCACCACCACGCACCACGCACCACCGCGCGCCACACACCACACACACACACACACACACACACACACACACACACACACACACCACACACACACACACAGACACACACACACCTGTCTCTCCCAGCGCCCACGTACCTGGAAGAGAAAAAAACTATGTTAAAAAGCATCTTGATAAATACAGTTATGTAATAAATGCACTTACCCAAAAAATACTGAAATTATGAGTTCCAAAGAGACATATAATGCTATATAAAACAACAAAAATGCAATAACCCCTAAAAAACAGCTTGCAGTCAATTCACGATATCTAAATTTATTTACATGGATGTAAGCAGACCAGGAGACCTATTGGACTATAACGAGAGTATCTGCTGAACTACATACTAACTATCAAACTACATGCAAGAGAACAGTTGGAAAAGGATACCATACCCCTAAAGAAGATAGGAACATGGAAGTTTCATAGTGAAGAATGAAAGGAATGTAGTATGGTAACGTAAACTACTGCTAACACACATTCATCCGGGGGAGGTTATTAAATATTAGTCGCGGGGAAATATCACAACCCATTCACTTTACGGTACGCGTCCAGTCTGTTCTTATATGCAGTTATTGTGCTTCGACAACATTAGCTGGTAATTTGTTCCATCGATTAAAGTCTCTGACATTGAAATATCATGTTCCTAACATGTACACACAAAAAAAAAAAAAAAAAACTTGAGCACACACATACACACACACGCATAAACACACACTAAACTATTGCCTACTGTTTGCAGGCCAAGTGGTTAGGAGCGTGGTGCGCCATAATATGGTCCCGCGTTCGATCCCCTCGATTTAATGTTGTAAAAGCAGAAAGGGTAAAAAATATTATTATGATGAAATCAAAATCATCCTTGGTATCAAGAGTGTGCCTCAAACGAAGGCTGTGATGGTTTCAGCAATTGACTCCTGGACTCAATGATTGAGTAACTGTTTCCCGATGAAATAGGAGCACAACACAGAACGTATTTTAACCCAGCCAAGGGGGATGCCCTGTATGGGGCAGTCCCTTGCCGGTCCCCAGCCCGGATAAATGGGGAGGGTTGAGGTCGGGCTAACTCCCCCGACCTCGTAAAAACTACCCAGTTACTAACACTTGCCCAGCCTCGGAATACGGACGATGACGTCTACTGATGACGACTTGGTGATCACTGTCAGTGATGATCACGCGACCTCCCTGACCACCCCCGTGACCACCCTTATGACTCTTAAGGACATCCCAGAGATACAGACTGAGGGTTGCACAGCCACACAGGTGGAAGGCCAGACTAAACCCTCGGGTGACAGCAGACTTATGGCCAAGGCCGGAGTCCCCAGCCTCAGGTGCGAGCGCTTCATCTCGTACCTGCATTGCCAAGAGGAGTGTCTTCCCAAGTTGACACGCCAGCAGGTGAAGGAGATACACACGCTCACCACTTAGGGCAAAGAAGAGCGACGTGCAGCGAGGAAGGACCGTGTCGAGGCTCTGAACACCGAGCACCAGGCAGAGAAGCAAGCCAGCGTCGCCGAGCCTCAGCGGTCTCGCAAGGTTGTCTTTAAGATGGAAGACTTGCCACAGCCCATTAAAGACAGGCAATTTTCCACGAACATTTCGGAGAGTGCAACATGGGCATGCAGGATCAGTGGGACTATCTGCTCAACAAGATGAAGGGAGACGAGGCGCGCTTCAAGGCTTATCTGACTACAATGGCAACCCGACGCGGCTACAGCACTACACCTGAGGAGACACGTGCCCGCCACGAGGCTGTGAAGACCTCAAGATTTAGCTGAGCAGTTCTTCCCTCAGTTAAAGGGCTATATGCAAGAATGCTCGTCAAATCCCGGCAGGTGGAGATTCCCCACAGTCGTATCTCCACCGGTGGGATCTTCAAGAAATGCCCGGCCGGTGGAGATTGGGCAGACGTACCAACACAAGCGAGTCCAAAACGGCATCAGTATTTTTACTGTTTTATACATATCTAATACATTTTACTAGTGTAATTTATCATTTCTGCCATTAAAATAATAGCTTTGTTAGTGTTCGCCACTTGTCTTGAGGCGTCGGTGTGAAAAAATGGGCCCGAGTGATACGTGTGAGTACATTTGAACTGCCCGCCGCCACTGCTCCACACAATGGCCGACCTCCACCTCCCGCCGCCGTCCGGCTTCCTCATAAGTTAGCACACCCATATAAGGCCTCCTGGACCTGATTTTACCTTAATTATGACACGTGTGCATTCACAAGGCATGCATGTTACTCTCGGTTGTGTTGAAAACTACCCTGTAATGGTCTGGGAAGAAATAGGATGGAATAAGTGCACAGCGGGATGGAGGTGGGATGTGCATGTTGTCGCGAATCAGCTGACTCAAATCTCCACCCGTTGCGTTGCCTCTGTTGATTCTTGCTTACCGCACCGCGACGCAACGGGTCGAGAAAATTTCTTGCATATGGCCCAAAATCTGTATCACTATCATTATTATTATTACCATCATTATTATCATTACTTTTATTATAATCATTATAACCTAACTTCCCTATCCCCGCACTTCCTTCCTACTTCCATCTCTACTAACACACACTCGAGTTCAGCACCTTTGGGTTGATCGCAAGGGTCAGTGCAATGGGGGCCTCGCCCTGCGAAACCCGCCTTCATGATCACGGTATCTCCTGTGCCAGGTAAGTATTAACTGTTTGTCTTGCAAATGCTTAATATTCACTTTCACTAATGTTGCAAAAGCAGAGAGGCTAAAAAATATTATTATATCAAAATCATTCTTGAAATCATGAGTGTGCCTGAAACGAAGGTTGATGATCTAAACACACTCTAAAACACACACACACACACACACACACACAGCAAACAAAACATACTCAAGTTAACAGCAGGAGAGTTATCGGAAAAATCAGGACAACGAGAAAAACAAAGTCATTAATAAGTCTATCGGTTACACACCTGTCAGGTAACACGACCCCCAAACCCCCTTTGCTACCTACTTTATCTATCTCAACATTAAAGGGACACCAGTCAATAAAAAAAAACATACTGAGGCCTTAAAACAATATAATTCCTTATTTTTTCACCATTAAAGGGATACCGGTCAAAAAATAATAAGCATAGTGAGGCTACAAAACAACATAATTCCTTTTTTTTTTTCACATACTCCTGCTATATGAACACAAGTAAAATATCAACCCCCTTTAATACCCTAGAAATAAGCTACACTATACAAGTCCTCAAATTGGCACCAACCTTGACACGAACGCAAGGTCACTCTGTTTCTTGGTGTTGTTGAGGGAAGACAGACTTTCCAACAGTTTTTCTGCAGCCTCTAAACTTCGTCCCTTGTTCCTTATCACTCTGTGTCCTGACTCTGTAATTCTTCACTCGCATCCCATTAACACTTTGTACCTTTACCATTAGGAGAGACGCCTGAGGAAGACAAATGCGTAAGGAAGATAAAGCCTAAGGAAGAAAACAAACACACAAACAAAACAGGCGGTATAAGCTCCAACGTAAAAATAAATAAATAAATAAAAAAAATAAAAAATCAGTACAGGACGTAATCTAATTTTGCAATGAATGTGGTACTCAGATATATTTCATAAATAAAAGATATCATAGTATATGTGAGCCAAATGCATTTCCATCATATTTTTCATCCATGAAGGTAAAATCTCGTATAATATGAACTAATTACAGGAAAGACTAGTTTTTTTCGTATAGTTTCCGCCATTAAGACAAAGGATTAAAGTATGAGTGGCATTACTGGTTCATTATTGTGACGTCATATACGATTCACTACTGGACGAGGAGTGAGTCAAGACCGAGTACAGACAAAGAAGCATTAAAACAGCTCACATATAACCATAAATAAAATATCACTTTCCCCCAACACTGAATACCAGACAAGGCAACAGTTGTATCATGAACGTAAAAGGTAACAACACGATAACAACTTAGTTATTACTTGCCATGAACGTGTATTAGAAGGAGCAGCAACTTTAGGAATCAGTAACTGCATGACTTAACATATGAAAAAAAAAGTAACTGCTACCGGGGGGAAGGTTTAAATAGAAACAAAGGATAGACAATGGGCGAATGATTGGGTCCCATCAGCATGTCATAAAGAAGCTTACCAAACGCTTTACAACGATAATAATAGCAATTGTTTTCCTCTCGCAAATAACTGAGGTGGTGGTATTATGCTGGCTTCAATGCCACTATCAATAATAATAATGTTAATTGTGATAATAGGAATAATAAAAATAACAATACTACTAAAAATAATGATGAGAGGCGTAATTGAAAGCTAAAATATGAATTATATCTCCTTAAAATGAGGTTTTTAGATCAGAGGAGGAGGAAGTGTATAGTGTATTATTAGGCTTAGCTACAGATATATGCAAATACGGTGGAGACGGAGTATTCTGTATAAAGCCCGGTTCCCACCTTCCCGCTTGTACGGCCGCCATACAACAACAAAGACGTCACAATGACGTCACAACAAAGTCTACCGCACCGCCGTACGGCCACCGTACAAAGTTAAATTCAAGTCATCTCTCCCGCTCGGCGGTGTCCGCTCGAGTGGAGTTGCCAACTGTGCCCAGTTACCACAAATACCACTCAAGCGGTGATGATGGTGACGTCATTGTTGAGCGGTGTTGTTGTAAGACGGCCGTACAAGCGGGCTGATGGGAACCGGCCTTTAGATAAGGGGCGGTGATGCAGTATAAGTACAGGCTAAGCTACACGGTACATTGTGAAGGAAATGTAAAAGTATAAACATGTAATACAGGTAATTGGGTAAAAGGTAAAAAGTGTGAGGATGAATATATATAAAAGTTATTTGGAGGGCAGGCAAGAACGCAAGGTATAAGGGGGATATAAGGCGTTGACGATAAGGCTGCACCAACACTTTGACAATTGCCTGAGTCCCTTTAAATGTGAGGGTAGCGCCGAGGGTAAACCCGACCCACGCCGCCTTGATAACAGCTTGATAAAAGGATTGGATGCGAGGCGCGCCACACAAGGCTGTTGGGACAAGTTTCTAAATATACGCCATACATACATTGTATTCTTGGCACGCACGCACGCACGCACGCACACGCACACACACACACACACACACACACACACATTTTGCGAGACGGGATAAAGAAATGTTTTATTCAGACAACATTTGTTTTAGTGAGTTCATTGGAAAAGTATCACACATTGACTGGAATTTTACATGAGTGGTGGTGGTGGTTTGATCACGTGTTGGGCACGTAATTGAGAGAGAGAGAGAGAGAGAGAGAGAAGAGAGAGAGAGAGAGAGAGAGAGAGAGAGAGAGAGAGAGAGAGAGAGAAAAAAAAAAATGCAGATAGATAGATCAATAGACACAGGCTGATCAAGTAAGTATACTATTGCATAAATAATGTTTTTTTCGAAACTGCAGTACACCACAAATATAACTGCACACACACAAAAAAAATACACAGAGAGAGAGAGAGAGAGAGAGAGAGAGAGAGAGAGAGAGAGAGAGAGAGAGAGAGAGAGAGAGAGAGAGAGAGAGAGAGAGAGAGAGAGAGAGAGAGAGAGAGAGATTCAGATTCAGATTCAATACTTTTATTCACAATTGAAGTACAGTTGTGAAAGAGACTGTTTCATAAAAAAAACAGTCTCATCTCAGTATACATATGATGAGCAGGTAAGGGACATCGATTATGAGGGGCATAGTCGTTGAGTTATAATAATCTAAACACACATGGGCCAAGGGGGAGTATTATGACATTCTTGTTTACCCTAGAGAGAGAGAGAGAGAGAGAGAGAGAGAGAGAGAGAGAGAGAGAGAGAGAGAGAGAGAGGAAGAGAGAGAGAGAGAGAGAGAGAGAGAGAGAGAGAGAGAGAGAGGGGGGGGGGTGCAGGAAGGCAGACAGGCAGCATAAGTTAGGAGTAGAAGCATGCGGTCACTGGACTTCTCAAATATGAAACGGCGTAAAGAACCGAACCCGCCGCTGCATGCTAATTGGACAGAGGGGATTCCGCCCGCCTGGAATTCTCGTCCTTGTATTGTAGGATAAAGAATCGACGACAAGACATGTTAAGCAGGTCATTATAAGGGTTTTGCTGCGTCCTGGTCCTTGTGCTGCCTAACATTACTGTGATGACCTTTAACCTGTATTAACCCCTTGAGGCCCAGAACGTTATTTCCATTGTAATTTTGGCTACCATTAGACGATTTTTAGTGAATATAAGCAATATTTTATAGATATGACCTGTTTAGTATCCTTGTCCACTAGTTAATTTGGTATATTCAGTCACTTTTCGTAATTTTATGGCTAACAACAGACGATTTTATATAGCAAAGGAAAGATCTGGGCGTGAAGGGGTTAAAGACCAGGACCAGATTAAGATAGACTTTATTAACCTTTGTTACTGAAACCCACTTCATAACTTTCATCTCAAGTCAGACAAAGGATAAATAAGCCTTCCTTCCGCTAAGCATCAGTTTCTCCTTTACAATCATATCCTTTAACCCCTTCACACCCATATCTTTCCTTTGCTATAAAAAATCGTATGTTGTTTACCATAAAATTACGAAAAGTAACTGAATATACCAAATTAGTTAGTCGACAAGGATACTAAACTGGTCATATCTATAAAATATTACTTATATTTCACTTTTCCCTCATCGTTTCACTATTATTCTTTAACCCCTCCCCTTTATATGCTTTGCCATAGTGCCATATGACCTCTGATGCCTGGCACATTCATCTTTTTAGGCATTAAATAAATCAATCAATATATTCACTAAAAATCGTCTAATGGTACCCAAATTACTATGGAAATTACGTTCTGGGTCTCAAGGGGTTAAACCTGTTCTCCTCAGCCCCACATTTTGTTATTTGTTCTAAAAATTGGACCATATAAGAGATAAGTTTTCATAGGTACACTGATCAGTTTTCATAGGTTTACTGATAAGTTTTCATAGGTATACTGATAAGTTTTCATAGGTTTACTGATAAGTTTTCATAGGTATACTGATAAGTTTTCATAGGTATACTGATAAGTTTTCATAGGTTTACTGATAAGTTTTCATAGGTTTACTGATAAGTTTTCATAGGTTTACTGATAAGTTTTCATAGGTTTACTGATAAGTTTTCATAGGTTTACTGATAAGTTTCATAGGTTACTGATAAGTTTTCATAGGTTTACTGATAAGTTTTCATAGGTTTACTGATAGGTTTTCATAGGTTTACTGATAGGTTTTCATAGGTTTACTGATAGTTTTCATAGGTTTACTGATAAGTTTTCATAGGTATACTGATAAGTTTTCATAATCCGAAGGTGAAACTTGATCATGTGGATAATAGAATAGGCACATTGTTACCTTGAATAAGTTATGTTTGTCAAAGACTTATGCAGCATATTCTTGGTGTGAAACAGGTAATACTTTAATGAAGGTTCCATGTTAGCGTGTAATGACCTCAATTTTTTCTGCACCACACACAGTCGGACACACATTACTGATATTCGTTATAAAGAATATTGTAAAATACTTCACAAAACACATTATACTTAATTCCTCCCAAGAACTACCCATTTTTAAAACACGCATAAATTCACCACGACCACCACACAACAGGGTATTGCAAATATGTATAACCGGACAATAACTATCAAATTTTTAACTACCCATTTCTAAAACACGCATAAATTCACCTCAAGCGTCACACAACACTGTATTGCAAACGAGTATAAGCGATCAATTATTCCCACCATAACACGGCTGACACGTCTTTTGAATAGCTTGCATTAGCTTGCGAGCCGCTACTTCACCCTTCACCTGACGCGGCGCCCTAACCCTGTGTACTTGAATTACTATTTTAGTTCGTCATACAATGTTGCTGCATAT
>JACEEZ010020968.1:835587-848087 GCA_016584305.1 Chionoecetes opilio
AGTAGTAATAGTGGTAGTAGTAGTAGTAGTAGTTAGTAGTAGTAGAGTAGTTTATAGAGTTTTATAGTTTATAGAGTTTATTGCCAAATAACAATTATATACACATAAATAAATATATACACATTTTATAGGCCTTAGTCTACTGAGCATGAGCTCCTTAGCAGACATAAAATCATTTAACATAATCTAAATGCGAATACGATGACGGCAATAATTTACAAATAAAGATTAACATACAAAAATATAAACTCATAGTGAAAACATGTTTTTTTTTTTTTTTTAAACAAAAGTACCTAAATTTCAGGAGCACAAATTTACTGTATTTTCATTTTCATTCTATAAGACCTTGACTTTGTAAATTATATAAATACTGTTTGAGTTTAAATTTAAATATATTGAGATTATTTGCTGTTTTGATATCATCTGGTAATGCGTTCCAACATTTCGGGCCAAAAAAATATATAGAAAATTTGTAGTGTTGTTCTTGGTTGTGGACATAACAAGTTAACATTGTTACCTCTGGTACCTAGGCTGTGCTGAATCATTCTAAATATTTTTCTGTTGTTACTATTATCATTTAAATCATTATAAACAGTGAGAAGACAAAAATATTTAAGTAGTAATTCAAATTTTAGTAATTTTAACTCATTGAATAAAAAGTGTGTAGTCATGTTTCCCTCTATATGTTATGGTTCTGATCAATTTCTTCTGAGTGTGATCTGAGTAGTAGTAGTAGTAGTAGTAGTAGTAGTAGTAGTAGTAGTAGTAGTAGTAGTAGTAGTAGTATCTCAGGTTTTGCTCCTGTTATTGTCAAAAGGATTCGTGTATTTAATGTGTATAAGGATATTTTCGTATCTTTATGTTTATACAGCCACCTCTTCCACCATCACTACCACCACCATCTAAAATAACAACCACACATTCTCACGGCACCACACACATAAACAGTTCACACACACACACACACACACACCTTCGTATACGTTGCGTTCAGCCAATCAGGTACAAGGGGGCGTGGCCTCCTTAATGCCTTGGAACTTAGAGTATAGATGGAGGTTGGAGTTAAGAAGAATAGAACCTGGAGGAGGTTGGAGTTGAGCCGCCGTCAACTCTAACCACAATAAAATACATCCTTAATATTGCTACCCTCCCTGTTTTCACGCCGCGCACCACTGATCAAGAACTCAAGGAGCCATGACCAGCGTGTCTATGGACGATCTACTGTACAGTATCCCGTACAAAGACAACATGATCCCCACTAGGAAGAGGGGCAGGGAGGAGCCCGCCGAGGAGCCCCTGTACCAGCCGCGGGTGCAGAGGCGCCGCCTCCACTACCGCGTGCCCATCGGGTGGCGCAGGCACGGCAAGAGGCCCTGCAAGAGGGAGCGGGAGCAGGAGTCAGAGGACGCCTCCCTCCCCAAGAAGGCCCGGCTAGAGGAGATGGAGAGGAGGGCGAAGGCCCGGCTGGAGGAAACGAAGAGGAGGGCAAAGACCCGGCTAGAGGTGATGAAGAGGAGGGCGAAGGCCGAGGAGCCCCTGTACCAGCCGTGGGTGCGGAAGCGCGGCCTCCACTACCGCGTGCCCACCGGGAGGCCCAGGCCCTGCAAGTGGGAGCGGGAGCAGGAGTGCGAGGACGCCTCCCTCCCCAAGAAGGCCCGGCTGGAGGAGATGGAGAGGAGGGCGAAGGAGATGGAGCAGAAGAGGAAGGCGAAGGTGGAAGCCGTGCGACAGAAGATGGAGATGGAGAGGGAGGCGAGGGACGAGGCCAAGCGCCAGGAGGAGTTAGAGAGAAGGGAGGATGATGCCAGGCTGTGGGAGAAGGTGAGGGGGATGACGGAGGCTGAACAAGACACCCTGATTAAGGTGAAAAGGAAGGAAGCGGCCAAGACCCGGTGGGCGTACCAGCGGCGGGCCGAGCGGCATGAGGAGATGAGGAAGTGTGTGGCTGAGGACAAGGCTGAGGCCGCTGAGGCCAGGCGGAGGGAGAGGTTGTGGGAGGAGAGGAGGGCGGCCGCGGCCCAGCGCGCGTGGACCAAGAGATGGAGGGACGAGGAGCAGAGGATGATCCACATCCTGAGGGTGAAGCAGGACTTGGAAATGTCCGACGACGAGGACGAGAAGCAAGAAGCAGAGTGAGGCAAGTCACCGCCTGCCTCCACCACGGCAACCATTCCTTACACCATTATTATGTCTACAACAAAACAAAGGTGACGATTCTGCCGCAAACAAGGAATACTGTATATTTTGTTCACTGCATTACTTTTAAAAAAACTTTCATACATCTATACATATATATATATATATACTATTCTATACTTAAAAAAAAAACTTTTATACAAATACACACACACACTCATTATATATATATATATATAATATATATATATATGTATATATATATAGTATATAATTATACTATAACAACAAATATATAATATATATCTATATATATATATATTTATATATTTGTTGTTATAGTATAATTATATACACATATATATATATATATATATATATATATATATATATATATATATATATGCATATATATGCATATATATGCATATATATATATATATATATATATATATGCATATATATATATATATATATATATATATATATATATATATATATATATATATATATATATCTTGGTCCACGCGCGCTGGGCCGCGGCCGCCCTCTCCTCCCACAACCTCTCTCTCTCTCTCTCTCTCTCTCTCTCTCTCTCTCTCTCTCTCTCTCTCTCTCTCTCTCTCTCTCTCTCTATATATATATATATATATATATATATATATATATATATATATATATATATAATCTTGACATTTCAGGGTGACAAAGACACTCGTCATTCTTGGGGTTGTTTATGCGCAACGTTTCGCCAAAAGACACTTGGCATCATCAGGCTAAAAATAGTTAAAAAATTAATATACTATAATGCTAAAAAAGCGAACATCTATAAGATTTTTTTTTAAACATATTATATATATATATATATATATATACTGCATATATATATATATACATATATATATATTATATATATATATATATATTATAATATATATATATATATGAGGATATATATATATATATATATATATATATATATATATATTTATATTTATATTTATATTTACCTCCGCCAACGAAGTTGGAGGGAGGTTATGTTTTCACCCCGATCTGTCCGTCTGTTTGTTAGTGTACAGGATTTCTCGAAAAGTTACGAATAGATTTAGACCAAACTTGGTATACCAAGGCAGGGATGCTCGAAAATCCCTCGTAAGGGACAACTTACGAGTGTATGGCTACAATAACCTTACGAGGGTGGGCTGAGGGAGATGCTCGTACCGAGCCGTCACTCCCGTACGGTTATCGGTGGCCTCTGGGTGGGGAATATAGGGATATTCTAGGGATATGTGTGGGAAAATTCTGCTAACCAATCAGAGAGCAGCGCCTCGCATGACGCGGCTTTATCTAGCCAATCATCATGCTCTCAGCTGTCAGGGAGCCCGATAAATAAATTTAAAGACTTCAAATGCCGCTGTTGTGCTAAAATCGGCCTCTTTCGGAAATCGTCCCGCGGACGCTTATTTAACCTAAATAACTCTACAAAACTTAACACAAACCTATCATAAACCTTACCTAACCTAAACCAGACCTAAACATAACTTAACCTAAACCTAAAAACTATGTTTGCCAGTGTAGAGCTAAGATCGGCTGATTTCCGAAATAGGGCCGATTTTAGCTCACTATCGCCAGAATGTTACGATAATACATAGCTGCCACATTAGCCTTTCAGCGTAATATTCTCCCACTGATTACTACAGAGACGTACCCAGGGTATACCTTGATGCGCTGATCATAGGTTCGAGTCTCGCGTGCCCGAAACTAGTATCTATAGACCACTGCTGGCCCGCACCGTACGTATGCCGTATCCGTGGCCCTGGCAGTACTCTGCTATAGTGGACGAGAACTGCGCGTTCGCTCTTTAGGTCAGACAAGACACACGGGGGGGCTAACACCTCACTGTGACACACGTGACACTTGTGTGCAAGGATAGTATAACTTTATAATATCCTTGCTTGTGTGTATACGTGCGTGTGTACTAGTACGTCAGACATTTGATACCACCACCACCACCGGATCATTATAGCGGCCAAACTTGTATGATGAACTATACGTTTTGATTCAAGAAGTCGACCGATATATATATATATATTTAATATATAGGTTTGCCCTGATATGAATTTATTACAAGTACTATAGGTATTGTATGTTAAATATATGATATATATGGAGTCAATGAAGCAATAAACACATCACATTTCAAACAGGCAAGCATGAAATGGCTCTATAATACACAATAAACATAAAGTATAGTGATACAACTTGTAATTTATTGTTTGTTCATGTCTTGTCGCTTCAAATTTCACTCCCTTAGGGAGTTAAGGGTGCTCCCGACCACCCTTAGCCTCGCGGTCCCGTAGCAAGTGAGAAAACGGTTTGAGCATCTCCCTTAGAGGTGCTACGAGGTAAAAGTCCCTTAGGGTAATACTTACGGGCCCGTAACTCTTTCGAGCATCTCTGCCCAAGTCTATTTGGTATAAGGAAGAACTGATTTAATTTTGGATGAAATCGAATCACAACTGTTGTTTTAGATGAAATCGAATCACAACTGTTGTTTTGGATGAAATCGAATCACAACTGTTGCCATGGCAACAAATTGAAAATCCGATTTTCCCTATCCTTTAACATGGTGAATGAAATATTCGGGCGGAGGTATGCGCTCTACTGAGTGCCCCCCCCTAGTTTGTACAGTTTTACAACTGTAGTCCAAAAAAGTAACATTAACTCAACGCTGGTAATTAGTAATCAACACTAATATATAATGCTATCCGCATTAAAAACAGCATTACTATTACATCATAATATTACACAATAATCGCAGTCCAGTAATATTGAATAGAATATGCACTGGCCATCAGTAATACACACTCAAGATAGTGTAATATTTTACAGATCACATCTAGGATAAATCTACTTGAAAACACCTGTTCCATAGGAGTGAACTGGTATACGTCCCTGACATGTTGGGTCAGTGTACACTGTTCCACCACATGCCTTTCAGTCTGCACTTGGCCACATACACAGTCGCTCATCCAAGGGTAAGCGACCGCGACCTCTCCTATTCCACCTTCCGGTCTCACATGTTAGCCAATGCCCACCTGTCCTAAACTGTGTAAACGACAGGCGATGCTTTTCATCAAGTGTCTATCAGTGTAAATACTATGCACATTCAAAGTAGGGTTTATCTCTTTATATGTCACTCTTTTCGTAGAATTACTGTCTGAAATTCTCGATATTACACATTGCATATCTACAGTACATCTCTGACTTCACTGTCCCAAAACTCCCTTATTATCTACCGGTGACAGTGTCAATATCATAGATAACTTCATTGCAAACGTCAGTGGGTCATCATCTAAATTGATCGCTCTTGCCACATTTTATGGAAAAACTAATGTTGCACAGACCTTACCAAATCTTTTAGGGGTGGGTAACCCGATTCCAAGTAACATATATCATTGCAAGTTGACCTTCGCACACCCAACAATTGTTTTAAATACCAGTTAAACAGTTTAGTCATAGGTTTTAAATCTGCTCCAATCCATGATTCAGCACCATGCGTAAGTGTTGACATTAATGCTGCGTCAAAAACACGTTTTTTTTACAATAAATGGTACATCATCGTTTTTCTTCACAAAAGAAACACATTTTAGTACGTGTGGCATTTTTACTTTGGCATGTAACTTGACAGCGGAAGATGTCGTCCCATCGCAGGTGAACGGCGACCCTAAATACACATACGACTCACAAGGGTGAACACTTAAACCGTTCATTGCCAACGAGTCAGCGTCGTCACGACTGTCATTTAACACAAAACAAATAGTTTTAGATTGTGATTCACTATCATGCCGTACTCTAGAGTCTAGACAATACTCCTGTAATAATGATAATTTACTCAACCATAGACCACTGTATACCTGGGCTGGTTCCCGGGACAATGTTTTGAATTGCGGGGCTGCAGAGGGGCCTGCGGGCGCCCGACAAGAGATATAGTGGTCTATGGACTATCATATAGGCTGGTTTATCAGTATATATGATATACTGTAATCTTCGTAAATGTTTGTTCTATAATATTATCAAATAAAAAAACAGTAAAACACGCTAAAGAAATGCCATTACGAGACTATGAAGAAATATGCATGAACTTAATATTCACTTAACTCTTCACCATTAAAACTTTGCGAGTCAACTTTATCATGAAGGGTATCATAAAAGCGCAATTTTATTAGCTTTCCATTGCTATATTTCGTTATCTGATAAATGAATTAGAACCATGCATAAATTAGCGTTAAATAAATAAATAAATCATCAATCGGGTAATTTTCCCGACTGATGATGTTATTTATTTACTTATATATTTCGTTTTCTGATAAATGAATTAGTACCATGTATAAATTAGCGTTGACTAAATAAATAACCTCATCAATCGGAAAATTACCGATTGATGATTTTATTAATTTAGTTAACGCTAATTTATGCATGGTTCTAATTAATTTATCAGATAACGAAATATAGCAATGGAAAGCTAATAAAATTGCGTTTCTATTGATACCCTTCATGATAAAAGTTGACTCGCAAAGTTTTAAATGGCGAAGAGTTGAAGTGAATATTAAGTTCATGCATATTTCTTCAGCGTCTCGTAATGGCATTTCTTTACCGTGTTTTTACTGTTTTTTATTTGATAATATTATAGAACAAACATTTACGAAGATTACAGTATATCATATATACTGATAAACCAGTCTATATGATCCGTATATATATATATATGAATCCGAGCGGCCCTCCGACTTCGGGCCTTGAGCGACAGGCCGATATTCCGTGCGCAGTCCAGGCTGCGTTTGAGAAGAATAATTTGAGCGGCTCGCGCCGTTCAGGTTCTGTACCCCTCTATCAAACGCTTTTGGGCGCCTCGCAGTGGTATGTAAACAAATCCCCGCCGTTACCATGGAAACGACGACGCCACAGCTCAGACTGTGGGCTTTTGACCTCACAATTTTCCTCTACTGCCCTCTATCTGCCCACGCCACAGTACGGAAGTGTAATGGCGTACGCTGTAGCTACCTGACGACTATTGATTATTGTTGTAATGGTAATTGTCGCTGAGAGAGGTGAAATGCTAGGAATCTCGGGCACCGTCAACCACTACCGTCAATAACACTATAGTCGCCACTGCATTTTTGTCGCCAGGCGCTAAATATTACTAATTTTAGCATCACTATAGACTTGTATGTGCCACTGAATACAGGTACTTAATATAAACTACTGTGCATGCCTCTTTAGTGGCACATACAATTATGTATCTGTAGTGATGAAAAAATTCGTAATATATGACGCCTGACGACATATATGTGCAGTGGCGACTATAGTGTTATTGGCGGTAGGGTGTAGGGATACGTGAACAGGTTTATGAAACTGTCGCCAATAGGAATTCTCGCAGAAAACACCAACTGAGACCTGTCGCCGACGTGGTACACTAGCCGACGCGAAATTTTTGGTAACAGTTCCACTTGGAATAAATGAAAATGAAGAATAAAGTGTATTTCATTGTTGGATACCACCATGCCACCTGGTATGTAATCTCTGAATGCAGAAATACTGTTAAAAGCTTATTAAATGTATATATTGTGTACTGTAATATCATGCAAGATCAAGAACTGGAAAATCGACGAAAATAGGCAGATGAAATGAAATGAAAATATGACAGTGCTAATATGATTTGACTAATGCTTCATGTTCGCTTATAATGTCAGATTACTGTGATAAATAATGCTGTTATGTATATGCAGGTTGTTTTCTCCTCTAACTCAGAGTTATGTACACATTTATATAGCTAACCTGCCACTTATAGAGATAATCTGAAGGCATATTTTTACAGCAACAGGACATTCTGAACAGAACTCTCCATTGTTTATATTTTTGTTTTGTCAAACATTATTATTTTCAACTTAACTAATTAAATTTACCTAAACTAAATCAATTGCTAAGATAACCTAGCTTTTCTAACTAATGAAATCTGGATTGTTTAGTAGCTGTCTATTAAATAATCATCAATCGTATTATCACATATCATTGCTGCCACATATTACACATCTGGAGCTGAAATACCTCCTCCGCCACCCTCGCGCCCGGCCCTGTATATGCTACATCCTAATAAACATCCTAACTAGTAAAAATATAACCAATAAAATTCCATTCTTACCAAATAAACCTAAACCACCTTAACTGGTGGGTTGAAGAAGGGGTATTTAAGTTAAGGGGTATAAAGTATTTCGTATAATGAAAAGGTATAAATAATTGAAATCACAGCAAAAAGAAATGGTAAATATGCATTTTCAACCAATACTCCTATTGACCAATACTCTTCTGAAATAATGGCGGAACATCTTAAACAAGGCTCCACTGCTAAGCTGACCCAAATGTTGGTTCTACGTATTATACTTACTGTCCCTTAACACTCTGTTATAATTTTAATGAGTGCAGATCCTTACTTTGCCTACATGGCCGATATAAATTTCAGGTTCCTGAGAAAAACAAGTCCAGCGAGATGCGCAATGGACGACGAGTTGAGAAAGTAGTGCGAATCTAAGTAGTAGGTATAACCTAGGGGGTTGGTCGAGGGGGACGGAGCCCCCCCCGTTAGGTTAAGAGTAGGTTTACGCTAGGTTAGGTTAGGGCAGGTTAGGTTAGTGCACGAGCACGAGGGGCTCGAAGAGGGGTGCTAGATTAGGACATGGTGGTAACCGGGGTTTTGGGTGGGGGGAGCACACACATAAGGGAAATATGGCCCCCCACAAAAAAAAAAATTCCTATAGAACTAGGGAAATTTCCTAGTTCATGGACTTTTTTATCGGGAAATATTCCCTTATTGTGTGCTCCCCACAAAGGACACACTCATAGGAAATATGGCTCCCACAAAAAATCCCTAACTAGGGAAATTTCCTTTGTACATAGACTTTAATCGGGGAAATATTTCCCGATAAAGTTCTATGAACTAGAGAAATATCCTAGTTTAGGATTTTTTTGTGGGGGTCCATATTTCCCTATGTGTGTGCTCCCCACCCAAAAACCCCGGTTCCCACCATGTCCCCAAGCTTGTTGGCTATAAGACGAAGATAGAGGGTGGAGCCTTTGTTCTTAAGATTTACCTAACTGGCGGGGCTACCACACATCCAGACCTAAACTAACCTAGCTACCTGGGTATTGATTACATAACCTTAGCTCACTGAGGCAGGGGGTTTCGCTCACCCCCAGACTTTCTTGTTATTTTTTTATTCCTGCCGGCGGTAAATGTGCAGTTTCAACCAATCTCTTCTGGCATAACTGGGGAGCTGTTCTCCCCCAGAACCCCCCACTAGTTAACAAACCTAACCTGGCTGGGCATTGATTACGCAAACCTTCCTCACTCCCCGACCACTTTGTATATTTTGTATGGGTCATAAATACTCCTTAGCGATGAGAACGAAACGTGCAGGATACTTAACCAGCGATCGTGTTTGGTTTAAACTGCACATATACCCTGCCGGCTATTGTAGGGTTAGAAATACTCCTTATGACGAGAATGAAACGTTCAGAGGATATCTAAAACCACCGATCTTGTATTGGTTTAAACTGCACATATATTAAAAAAATACTAGGAAAATACCTAATGCTTATATAAGGGAATGTAATGTGAACTTTAATAAATTTATCTCCCTCCACTGTTCATTGGACCACTATAATTATCGTAAATTATCACTCCAATTTACTGTATTTTCAATATTAATATAAGTAGGCTCCAGTACAGTACTAGCAGTGCATGTCAATGCATGCTGCGGATAACATTGTAGTCTTTCGAACGTAATTGGCAGGAATACGCATAAATTTGTCTCAAATTCGTCTCTGTTTGGGCGGCCATTGTTGTTGTCATAACGTCAACACCTCGCAGAGCGCCCAAGGTTTTGGCTTTGGGCGCTCGCTCGGTGGCAACTCGAACGCCCACCCCGATAGTCGCGCACAGGCGTTTGAGAGAGTTTGAGCGGCTCGCACCACTCAAACTCTTCCTCTCAAACTCACCCAGGTATCCAGTTGTCTTATGACTCAACATATTCCTCCGTGACGTGGATAATAGTACCGTATCGTCATCATGACAAGAACGTGCAACCACTTTAGAAATCCATCATGAACCACTGTCCTGTTTAATGAGGCGTATTAAATCTATTAAAAAAAAATCAAACAAAACGAGGATGGCGAGCCTGTTTTACCCCTAATGCGATAGTTACCAAAGCGGCTCCAAACTAACTTTCGTTAAAAATATACATGGCAACCATAGCAGATATCATTACTGAGCCACATCCTAAGCGCATCAACCCACGGAATAATACATGTTTGATACTCTCATATGCTTGCTTAACCCCCTTTGGACCAAGAGAACGTTTTTTCATTGCAATTTGGGGAACCATTAGACGACTTTTAAGTGAATATTTAAACCTTATTTTATAGATATGACCTGCTTAGTATCATTGTCTACTAGTTAATTTGGTACATTCAGTTATTTTTCGTAGTTTTATGGCTTACAACAGACATTTTTTTTAAAGAAAAGGAAAGATCTGGGCGTGAAGGGGTTAAAGTCTATAAATGTTACAAAAAGAGTAAGTTTCCTTCTTTACAAAAAGAGTAAGTTCCCTTCTCCTGGCCATATCACAAACAATCTGTTCAGGACATCCCCTATTCTTCTGGCCCCGGCATGTTCTCTAAATGGTTTAAACCAGAGGACAAGTCGCGAACACAACACCATATCATATAATTTAGCTATACTGTTGGATTCATTTATCCCTCTGTAATGTCTCACATCTGCCTTATTGCCATCCTTAAATATAGTGAACAAAGTTTTGCTCTAGACCAGCCCTGAGGATATGTGCCAGTAGAAAATACAGAGTTGAAAATAGTTGTAAGTAACATGATCCATTGGGCAGTTAAAAGCTTCAAAATGCCTGGCGATAATCCATCGGGTCCACCAGCTTTATCTGATTTTAACAATTTCACTTGTCCCTGAACCTCATTAGGGGAAATTGGATCATCCAATACTGCTACATATACATTTGATGCGAATTCTTCTGAAGTGAGACGTGGAATATATGGCGGATTAAAAGTTTCTTCATAAAACTGCTTAAACTCATCATCGGAGGGGGAACTGTTTATATCTCGGGTTTCACCATACTCTCCCTTCCAGTTGATTGCTTTCCACACATTGAGGTGATCAATATCCTCCAATATCCTCTCCCACCTACCCATGGTATTATTCACCGATTGTGGCTGAAAATCACACCTACTGACACTCATACATTGATATAATATGGTTGTAATGTTGTTAACAGTATCATTAATATCATGTAATTCTGCAGGGATACATACATTTTCCAGATTGTTTGTAAACAACTGGCTATTAATATATTTCATCTGAATAGATGAAATATATTAATAGCACTAACACACACACTTTCTCCTTCCGCTGGTGTGCAGTTCAACTTTCCTGCCGCTTCGTAATCTTCGTAATTGTTTTTGCACTAGTGTCTCCAGTGTTCAATCTCCATATTCACGTGTTTGTGAGTATATATGCATATATACTACAACATGATTTTATATACAAGTAAATACGTACGTATAGTACGCCATGAACCAGTAATGATGAGGTTCCCGCAGAGGCTTTGGTGCGACCCACTGACCACCGAGCCAGCCCCTCACACCGCCACGACTGCTGTTCACATGACACTACTTAAGCCCCCGTCACACATTCCATAATCGAACCACGATAGCGCCACCAATTTGATTATTGACGCTATCGTTTAATTTGACCACGATAAACGCAGACCACGATAGCCTCACAACAATGTCACGCTGCCTGTACGTATGTGTCATGACGGTCGTAAGATGGTCACGATGGAGTCATGACAGCTGTAAGACTACATCACGAATGGAAAATCAACGGTCATTTTGTCGTCACGATAGAGCTACGATAACCACGACTGTGCCATGACGGTGCCATGAACGAACCACGTTGCGTCAAGAGCCTCACACGTGGGTGGATGTTGCCATGGTAATGGAGAAGGAAGATAAAGATGGGAGAAACCCGGGTTGGGTACGTGTTGGTGATAGAAAAGGGGGGGAAACGGGGGAGGGGGTTGTAATAAAGAAGGGGGTGTTGGTGGGGAAACGGGGGGGAGGAGGGTTGGGGATGGAGAAGGCGTTGTGGTGTTGATGGGGATATGTGTGGTTACAAGGGGGTGGGTGGCATCTTCACGTGTTTAGGGAGTAGGGGGGTAGGAAGAAGGGGGAGGGTGGTCACCGCGTGATGGGAGTAGGGGGGTAGGGAGACGAGGGGGGGT
>JACEEZ010020968.1:853087-855587 GCA_016584305.1 Chionoecetes opilio
TAGTCTTTCCCTCAGGTGATACAATGAAATTAATGTATATATATAATGCAGGTGGATGTATGTATTTCTTGCGTCACGAGAGAGAGAGAGAGGAGAGAGAGAGAGAGAGAGAGAGAGAGAGAGAGGAGAGGAGAGAGAGAGAGAGAGAGAGAGAGAGAGAGAGAGAGAGAGAGAGAGAGAGAGGAGAGAGAGAGAGAGAGAGAGAGAGAGAGAGAGAGAGAGAGAAAAAAAAAAAAATGAAAACACTGGGCGCAGAGAAGAGTCGCACGCCGCACCCACCTTAGCGCTAACAAGAAGGGAGTACCGTTCACCTGAAGGCGTGAAGGACGAGGAGTTGATTATTTCCCGCAACACGAATTCAGGGGACGAACGAGTGGAAAGAGGGGTGGAGGAGGAGGAAGAGGGGGAGGAAGAGGAGGAAGAGATGGTGGTAGTGTGTGGGGGGGAAGGGAGGGAGAAGAGATGGAGGTAGGTTGGTGTGGGGGAGGTAGGAAGGTAGAAAGAGGAAGTACTCGAGTAGATGAACAAAAGTAACAGAAACACAGATGAAGATTAACAGCTTGGCGGGGAGTGACAGGGAGGAGGAAGAGGAGGGGGATGGAGGGAGGGTAAGAAAGTTATAGGGAAGTGGATGGAGGAAAGAGGAAGGAAGGGAAGTAGAGTAGGATGATGAGGAAGGAGAGAAGGAAAGGATGGAGAAGGGAGGAGGAGGAAGGAGAGGAATGGATGGAGGAAGGGATGAAGAGATGGAGGAAGGGGAGAGAGGAGAGGAATGGGTAGAGGAGGAGGGAGAGAAGGATGGAGGAAGGGAGAAGGATGGAAGGAGGAGGAATGGATGGAGGAAGGGGATGAAGGGATGGAGGAAGGAGGAGGAGGAAGGGGAGAGGAGGATGGGATGGAGGAAGGAAAGGAAGTGGATGGGGAAGGGATGAAGGGATGGAGGAAGGAGAGGAATGGATGGAGGAAGGGGATGAAGGGATGGAGGAAGGAAGGGGAAGGAGGAGAAGGGGAGAAAGGGATGGAGGAAGGAGAGAGGAATGGATGGAGGAAGGGGAGAAGGGTGAGGAAGGGGAGGAGGGAGGAAGGGGAGGAAGGGATGGAGGAAGGGGGGGAAAGGATGGAGGAAGGAGAGGAAGGGATAGAGGAAGGGGAGGAAGGGATGGAGTAAGGGGAGGAAAGGATGGAGGAAGGAGAGGAAGGGGAGGAAGGGGAGGAAGGGGAAGTATGGAAGGAAGGGTACGGGAGGTGAGGGTCTTTCAGAAACCAGATGGAATGGAATGGACAGAAAAGCGTGGCGGTGTGTGGCTATAACAGGATTACGCCAACACTGATAACACTAAGCGAGACAGCCTGTGTTACACCTTTCATGAAGTAACAAGATTGTATACCCGTGATTCCAGCGTTACGAGAGCCCTAGGTAACCACATGTGACAGGATTTTTTTACCATTCTAGCCAGTTTTTTAAATTTTTAGTCTTTTCCCGACGGGGTTGAGAGAGAGAGAGAGTAGAGAGATGAGAGATGAGACGATGAGAGAGAGAGCAGAGAGGGAGAGAGAGAGAGAGAGAGAGAGAGAGAGAGAGAGAGAGAGAGAGAGAGAGAGAGAGAGAGAGAGAGAGAGAGAGAGAGAGAGAGAGAGAGAGAGAGAGCGTATTCACTGGTAGTACAAAGCTTTATCTACCTTTTACAGGGTTCTTTGCGCCCTTAATTCACGCCTCCCTGCCAGGAATCACCTCCCTGTTATCGTGCTTACCAAGGGCGAGCCTTCTAAAAGTGGGAAAAAAAAAAAAAAAAAAAACATTTCGTGCTGATAACAGATTGTTGTGAGCTGGCGACGTGTGGCTCATACAAATGGAGAAGCAAAAATACACAAAAACAAAAAAGAAATTGAAAAAAGGAAGGTCTTTGGAAGTAAAAAAAAATCCGCTTGTGAAAACATTTATAACAGTGTCATTGCATTCACAGATAAAAAGACTCAGCAACTTGATACAGACTCATACATTTTGCAGAAACATTAAGTTTGCAAAATATTTTTATTCCCGATTTTTTTTTTCAGCTAGGTGTCAGTCATTATAACACTGCCATTTATAAATATTCGTATCACTATTACAATTGATTACAACAATTATCACACCCACTTAGTAATACTTTTACCTAGTAATATTTCGTACTCCCATACGAGCCGTGTGAACCTATAGCAGTTTAGCAATATTGGTAGCGCCCACAAATTAGAATAATAATGATTGTATGTACGTCAACCTTCCATAACAAGCATTCATTTCATTGAATATCATCTTCCTTCACTGACCAACCTGGTGAACAAGCTTACAACTTTTCTATCCTCCAAGACCTAGAGCAGCTGGTGCAGCACCCATATCCGTATTCCAGACCGCCTTGGAAACACGCCCAACTTGGCAACATCCTTGATCTTTTCCTAACTACTAACTCTTCTGCTTACTCTGTGAAACTATTATATCCGTTGGGTTCCTCCGATCACTGAC
>JACEEZ010020968.1:860587-923087 GCA_016584305.1 Chionoecetes opilio
TATTTTTTGTCTAAGATTTTTTTTTTTTTTTTCTCTCTCTCTCTCTCTCTCTCCCCCCTTAGCCTTCTTTACCACAGTCCTCTCAGCGTTTTGAAGAAAGTACAAAGTTTAGATGGAGGACAAAGTTAACCCATCAACACCCTTTGTAAATACCTGTAGTGACAAGTTTGAGACAAGTTAAGGTGTTGTGGGAGGGAAAGGGTCGCTGGAGACCTTCGCGTTTCACCTACCGTAGATAACAGTGAAGTCGCCACCTGCAGTGAAGTCGCCAGGCGCCAAATATTACGAATTATAGCATCACTACTGATTTTTATGTGCCACTGAAGATGTTACACAGTAGTTTATATCATGACTGTATAATCTACCCTGTTTCAGCGTTGTTTTATGCTTTGTATCTGCAAATATAACTGTTGCGCATTTTGCTTCTCACGTTTTTCTTCGCGCGATGACAGACAGTAAACAATAGCTTTTCGGGCGACAGTACGCAGACTTGCCAGATCTTTCAAACTTGAATAGAATTTATTTTCACGTTGGCAGAGGAATTTTTATATATCCAAGCATTTTCCGCAGCTAATATATATAGAGACTTGTTTTACTTTACCTCTAATTTCCCTGAATTCCCCAGAGTGGCGACTCAACTGTTGGGTTAAAATACTAGCTGGCGACTTTACTGTAGTAGGTATAGTGAGGTCGCCACCGGTTTTATTTTTGTCATTTGTTCATTTATAGCCCTAATATGACACAGAATAAGACACAAAATGACACAGACTTTCCAGATAGACCCTTCTAACTTTCCTGAATTCATGGATGTACAAATGTAAGTATTAACGCCACCACACGTCTGTAAATAACAAAGAAACGTAGAACTGGCGACTTCACTGTTATCTACGGTAGTATATAGGAGCCTGATCAGAGGTGGTGGAAGTAAGCAACTGTATCATCGCCTTATCGCCATCGTTATCACCTGTATCACAACGACTGCCGTTAATTAGTGTATGTGAAGAGGTATCATTTAAGGTTTTTTTTTGTTTTTTTCGTTCACTTAGTCAATGTTTAGTTATTTATGTTATACATAAAATATTCGTTCGTAACATCGTCAAACAGTAAATAATTATTCGTTAAGTTATCATTTATTTTCGTATACAGTTACTCGAGTCACATTTTTTTTTTGCATATTTCTTTTTTCTATTTTTTGCTCTTGGCCAGTCCCTAATTATGTAAAAAAAAAAAAAAAAAAAATGATAAAGATAAAGATAAATCACTTTTTGGATTCATAAGAAAGAGCTATTTATTCATCCAAAAACTGATTCATCTTCGTAGTGACACAAAACCATAACTCTCATATCAGTATTGACCTCTAACTATAGGTATCATAAGGCTGAGTCATAAAGTTTAAGTATAACTAAGGCTAAGTCTATCATAAAGCGAAGTCATAACGTCTAAGTCTATCATAAAGCGAAGTCATAACGTCTAGTATAACTAAGGCTAAGTCTATCATAAAGCGAAGTCATAACGTCTAAGTATAACTAAGGCTAAGTCTAAGTATAACTAAGGCTAAGTCTATATAAAGCGAAGTCATAACGTCTAAGTATAACTAAGGCTAAGTCTAAGTATAACTAAGGCTAAGTCTAAGTATAACTAAGGCTAAGTCTAAGTATAACTAAGGCTAAGTCTAAGTATAACTAAGGCTAAGTCTAGTATAAACTAAGGCTAAGTCTAAGTATAACTAAGGCTAAGGTCTAAGTATAACTAAGGCTAAGTCTATATAAACTAAGGCTAAGTCTAAGTATAACTAAGGCTAAGTCTAAGTATAACTAAGGCTAAATCTAAGTATAACTAAGGCTAAGTCTAAGTATAACTAAGGCTAAGTCTAAGTATAACTAAGGCTGTCTAAGTATAACTAAGGCTAAGTCTAAGTATAACTAAGGCTAAGTCTAAGTATAACTAAGGCTAAGTCTAAGTATAACTAAGGCTAAGTCTAAGTATAACTAAGGCTAAGTCTAAGTATAACTAAGGCTAAGTCTAAGTATAACTAAGGCTAAGTCTAAGTATACATAAGCTAAGTCTAAGTATAACTAGGCTTCTAAGTATAACTAAGGCTAAGTCTAAGTATAACTAAGGCTAAGTCTAAGTATAACTAAGGCTAAGTCTAAGTATAACTAAGGCTAAGTCTAAGTATAACTAAGGCTAAGTCTAAGTATAACGGACATAAGGTAACTCATCCATCCTTCTTCCATTCCTTTTTTTATTCCATTTTCAATATCTTTTTCAATTTAATTTAACTTTTATTTCATTTTAATATATTTTATTCCATTACCTTCTTCCCTTCCTCCCTCCTTTATCATCTCCTCCTCCGTCTCCCGTTCTCAGTCTGTCTTGCCCCGTCATCCTGTCTTCCCTTCCTCCCTCCTTTATCATCTCCTCCCCCGTCTCCCGTTCTCAGTCTGTCTTGCCCCGTCATCCTGTCTTCCCTTCCTCCCTCCTTTATCATCTCCTCCCCGTCTCCCGTTCTCAGTCTGTCTTGCCCCGTCATCCTGTCTTCCCTTCCTCCCTCCTTTATCATCTCCTCCTCCGTCTCCCGTTCTCAGTCTGTCTTGCCCCGTCATCCTGTCTTCCCTGCCACTCACTCTGTTACTCCAGCCGTTCATTTATTTCCCGCTGCGAAGGAGGCGCGTCGAGCCATGAGCCACGAGCCATGACTCCATCTTGCCTTTTTTTCCCACACATATCGCCTATTTCTTAACTCTTTCAATACTATTTTTTTTTACACTTTCCTTGCTTTGTGAATGGGTTTTTAGACGGATATTGGCCATTTTTTTTACTCTCTTCTCTTACTTTTCATTTTACTCGTATCGCCTATTTTTAAACTGTTTTAAGCCCTTCACGCCCAGATCTTTCCTTTGCTATAAAAAATTGTATGTTGTCGAGCCATAAAATTACGTTCAGTAACTAAATATATCAAATTAGTTAGCGGACACGGATACTAAACAGGTCATATCTATAAAATATTGCTTATATTCACTAAAAATCGTCTAATGGTAGCCAAATTACAATGGAAATTACGCTCTGGGTCTAAAGGGGTTAAATTATTTGTTTTGTGACTGGGTTTTTAGACGGATAGTGGCCATTTTACAGCTTACCTTTTTTTCTTCATATCGCCTTTTATTTTTTTACTTTTTCAATTATTTGCTCTGAGACTTTTTATTTTCATTTTTCTTTCTATTCAATAACGTTACCCGTCTTAAGTGTATTGCTCCATTAGTTAATGTTTTTTGATACGAGGCTTTGTTAAAGATTAAAAGCTGTTTCACTTTTAAATGCTTAAAGAGCTTTTCATATACATATTTTTACTCTGTTCGTGTTTTCATGTATTTTGCTTTATCTTCATATGTTTTGCTTCTATCTTTCTATACTCAGTTTGTGTGTTTACATGTATTCCGTACTGTATTCCTTTCCTTTCAGAGTGCATTCGTAAGTTCACAATGCTAACTTTTTTCTTTCTGCATTGTTCTGTTACGGCGTGTCACTCATAATTTGTTGTTTTTCTTACATCTCTCATCTCTCTCTCTCTCTCTCTCTCTCTCTCTCTCTCTCTCTCTCTCTCTCTCTCTCTCTCTCCCCCCTTAGCCTTCTTTACCAGTCCTCTCAGCGTTTTGAAGAAAGTACAAAGTTTAGATGGAGGACAAAGTTTACCCAGCAACAGTCCTTTGTAAATACCTGTAGTGACAAGTTTGAGACAAGTTAAGGTGTTGTGGGAGGGAAAGGGTCGCTGGAGACCATCGCGTTTCACATATATAGGAGCCTGATAAGAGGTGGTAGAAGTAAGCAACTGTATCATCGCCTTATCGTCATCAATATCAACTGATCAACTGAATATCTCTCTCTCTCTCTCTCTCTCTCTCTCTCTCTCTCTCTTTTTTTTTCTTCTAAACTTAATACATTGAAAACAGAAGGGGAGTTGATGTGCTAAAGTCCTGACTGGGACGCCAAGGACTATCTCTAGCAGTATTATATTTTATTCATGACAATAATTATACAAATAATATGGAAAAAGTACAGCAATTCTCTACTATGAAATAATACTGATACAATATCTCTCTCTCTCTCTCCTCTCTCTCTCTCTCTCTCTCTCTCTCTCTCTCTCTCCAATTTCGGGGTTGTTAACGGAGGTGATGCCACAGTGAGCACGCCAATAACTGCAATCGCCCGAGACAATAACTACGAGGCAACAAGAAAACTAGCAACAGGGAGGCGAGGCGCTCAGGCGAGAGATACGCTACTCGGCTGCAGGAAAAATATTGTGTCTCTCTGTTCTCTCTTTGTTGCTGGACACTCACTCACACTCACACACTCACACACACACTCACACACACATATCTCTCTCTCTCTCTCTCTCTCTCTCTCTCTCTCTCTCTCTCTCTCTCTCTCTCTCTCTCTAGCAGACAAAGAAAATGACATACACACCCTCGAAGCTCTCGCAAGAACCAGGGGTCGCGGTTCCCTTCCTCACACTCAGTTTCTCTGTTTCCTGTGTTGTTCCCCGGACGCCACCTGCCTGACGCTTCCTGGCGGGGTTTATTTTTTTATAGCATTTTAAATAGCCTTACCTCGCTCGCAAATCTCTTTCTACTTCTCATTTTTTATTTCCTGATCACTGACCCTGTAGCTATATGAATAATGCAAGCAAAACGTGTCTAAAAAAAAATATTTAATAGAATGGAATATACAATCACATTATAAAAATCATGATTGAAATGTATCCTAACATATACGTTCTTTGTTGGATTGAATTTATATTTTTCAAGTTTTTTTTTCTTCCTATAAAGACGCAAAAATAGATTCAGTACTTCAATATTAATAACCGTTCCAGGTCAAAGGTTAAGCTGTGATTGACCTTTACATTTTTTACCTCACCTCACTTCACTACAACATGCATAATAAACCCACCACTAACGGTTCCAAACATAGCTTGTTCATTGGTTATACACGTGGTTCATTAGTTAAACATCTCACTAATAGAATACTTGTACAGACTGAAATATTGACATTCTAAACACGATCTCCATGAATACAACGTCTGCGTGTGATAATTTTAACATTTTAACACTAACAATTACTGAACATTTTAACATTTTAACACTAACAATTACTGAACATTTTAACACTAACAATTACTGAACATTTCAACATTTTAACATTTTAACACTAACAATTACTGAACATTTTAACATTTTAACATTTTAACACTAACAATTACTGAACATTTTAACATTCTAACACTAACAATTACTGAACATTTTAACATTCTAACACTAACAATTACTGAACATTTTAACATTCTAACACTAGCAATTACTATCTCTCATAAGCGTCAAGCACTATAACGGCATCCATTACCAAGGGGTTAAATACTGTACAGTCGCTTTTTTTCTCTTTACTGTTACTGTTACTGTTAATTTTTGTTGTTGGTTTTGTTAGTTGGCTCTTTCATTTAAAATACATACTAATTTCGTAGCTCGGTCGTTTGGCTTTCATGCATACCACTTTCATCTGTTCATGTTTCCAGTCCATATGTTACCCTCTCTCATTCTGCACCCACTCCCACATTCCACCTACATACAGTTCGTCCACCTCCACGACCTCTCCACTCGTATCCACTCTTCACAGCTTTAATTAATTATTTCACCATCGTTTCCACCATCTTCTCCTCTACCTTGACCTGTTCACAAGGTTATCTTTTCTCCACTCTCCACATCCTCACTACTGCTATTCACTCTCCACAGCTTTCATTCTTCCTTTCTCCATCGTTTCCACCTTCTCTACCTCTGCCTCTGCCTCTTCACAAGGTTATTTATGCTGCAAACACACCTTCTCCAACGATTTTCTCGGAAGCACAAGAGCGTATCAAAAATAAATAATAGTAAACAGACCTTTTCTTACATTATTTTCCCCGACTCCTCTTCTCCACGATAAAGAGACAAACATAACAATATATACATTTAAGAATATACACGAATTAGGTAGAAAACTCTCTATTCCCGCCACTATAAGGAAGGATTCACTTCAAAATTCATGCTGGTGAAAAGTGATATACTTCGACTACGTTCCTTCCGCCTCTTGTACGTCAAGCAACAAGTTCCATGTTCGGGAAGAATCACAAACTCAGCTTCTCTTTCACGCCAGCCTGAAGCACCCTAGAAACGCCCTCTGCAGTCTGTGTCAAAGGGGACAAAGAGAAGAGGGGAGCGAGGAAGGAGAGAGATAGAGAGAAGAGGGTAAAAAATTAAGGAATGGATGGAGAGTGCAATGACGAGGGAAGAGGGGAATAATGATGAAGAAACGAGATAAGAAATGAAAAATTGGTAATAGGAGTGTGTGTGTGTGTGTGTGTGTGTGTGTGTGTGTGTGTGTGTGTGTGTGTGTGTGCGTGTGTGTGTGTGTGTGTGCGTGTGTGTGTGTGGTGTGTGCGTGTGCGTGTGCGTGTGCGTGTGTGTGCGTGCGTGCGTGTGTGCGTGTGTGTATACGTACTGTGTGCGTGTGTGTGTGTGTGTGTGTGTGTGTGTGTGTGTGTGTGTGTGTGTGTGTGTGTGTGTGTGTGTGTGTGTGTGTGTGTGTGTGTGTGTGTGTGTGTACTGTGTGTGTATGTGTGTACTGTGTGTGTGTACTGTGTGGTGTATATATATATATATATATATATATATATATATATATATATATATATATATATATATATATATATATATATATATATATATATATATATATATATATATATATATATATATATATATATATAATACTGTACAGTCGCTTTTTTTCTCTTTACTGTTACTGTTACTGTTAATTTTTGTTGTTGGTTTTTGTTAGTTGGCTCTTTCATTTAAAATACATATTAATTTCATATGTAATTAATACATATTTAATTTATATATATATATATATATATATATATATATATATATATATATATATATATATATATATAAATATATATGAAGAAGAGAGAGAGAGAGAGAGAGAGAGAGAGAGAGAGAGAGAGAGAGAGAGAGAGAGAGAGAGAGAGAGAGGAGAGAGAGAGAGAGAGAGAGAGAGAGAGAGAGAGAGAGAGACACTTAAGTTGTGGAGAGAGGTAGGGAGGAGGGAGGGAGGGAATGAGATAGGGAGAGAAGTGGCTGTCTCGTGGGGCCACAACCTTGCATGGAGAGACAGTAACGAGGGGAGGCGAGGGGAGGCGAAGGGAGGGAGGGAGGGAGGAGGGAGAGGCGTGGAGGTGTCACGGTGTTTAGGAGGGAGGAAACACACCATTGTTCTCTCCAGGGCGAGGGTGCTGAGAAAAGTCGTCACCCCAGAGAGAAAGTGGCTAAACCCAATGCCTCTTTCCTGCTGATGTTATTAAAAACTTGTGCATTGCTATTCTTCATATTTTTTTTTCTTATGGTAACTTTACGGTCGGATTACGGATTGTTGACAGTTGGTCTTTTTTTTGTTTACATCACAAAGGACTGGCCAAGGGGGAAAAAAAAGATGAATAGTGACAAAAAAAGGAAAAAATAGAAAAGTTATAGATGGTACGGCTGTCCACAGGTCAATAAGTAAATATAGAATAGAAAATAATAGAAAGATTGAAGTTCAATCCAGCAAAGAAACGCATGTGTTAGGACAGTTAGGATACATTTCAATAATGAATTTTATAGCTTTGAAATATTTACCATTCTGTAAAATAGCATCTTTTTTCAATATTTCTTGCTTAATTATACATATCCAGGCATTTCCTCTGTGATCAGGGAATATAAAATGAGAAATAGAAAGAGATTTGCGAGGTAAGGTTATTTAAAATGCTATAAAAAATTTACCCCTCCTGGGACAAACAAGGCTGGTGGCGTCCGGGCAACAATGTAGTTCCTCTGTGTGTCGGAAAACACGATTTTTGCCACCCTATCACTTTTTGTTACCATTTATTTCATCGTTGCGAAATAAATGGCTCTAAACGTTAACATAAAAACAAATATTTAAAAGTAACCCTAACGCTGCGTCTAAACTTCTAATTCTGGTCTGGAACATCAGTGGGTTTTTTTTCGATATGTAACATTGATAACTTTATATCTTTATCAGGCAGGATTCACATAACATATAGATACAAAATCATTACTCTAAATCCACATGCATATATCCTCTTTCATGTATGAACATGAATAAATACAACAATATGTTATACAACTAAGTGTTAATGGAGGCTCTCGGTATAACCACACTCGCCCTAAAATTATTGAGAAAAAAAAATTAAAATACCGGACCACATACTTATTTTATATTACATACATAATGATTAAATGCGTGTTTTTACCCTACAGTTTGCCTAGACTAGTATTCGCAGCTTTACTTACTACCTACTGGGTTGATTAAAGTTTAAACGGGAGCTCATGAACTATAAATGATTACCTTTACCAAATCTTACATCCAGACATAATTTACGATGTGCGTGCGTGCGTGTGTGTGTTTGTGGGTGGGTGTAACTTATATTGTGCAGTCGGGTGTGAAAAAAGCAAAAAAAATAAGGGTAAAACACATTCCCGACAGAAAACTATTTATATTAGAAAAAACTGGAAACGAAAGTCAGAATAATATAACTAAATACTAAGAATATGTTATGAGACTGATTGAAATAATGAAGAGATAATCCATTACGTACACACATTATGGATGCATATCAGATTACAACGCGTTTGCTCACTTGTTGGAACCCTTGCCTTCTCCTTTTACTTCCATTTAGAAACGAAAAACTAACAAAAATATATAAAATGAGTCGCTTGAACTATACGTGTAAATGAAATAGGATAAGAGTAATCCTATAAAAAAACGTAGTGAACAATATTACGGTATTAAAAATGTGTAGAGATTCAAACACACACACACACACGCACACGCACCACAACACACACACACACATACACAAACAGACAGACAGCCACACACACACACACACATACACAAACAGACAGACAGCCACACACACACAGACACACACACACACATACGCAAACAGACAGACAGACAGCCACAACACACACACACACACACACACACCACACACACGTTAATCAAAAAAATTTAAATCCCGTCGTATCTTACCACCTCCAGGGTATATTATATTCTCTCCCTCTCTCTCTCTTTCTGATTCTCGCTTCTCTCCTCCATTCCTTGTCTCTCATTCCCCCAACTCTGTGCTACATAATTCTCTCTTTTACGTCGTTATCGCCCCGGAGTGTAAGCCTCCTCGCCTGCTAACTACCTGCCGCCCTTCCCTCAGAGATTCAACACCTGTTCTCAAGCGTCTTTTTTGTTCAGGAGCGAGTTAATTCTGTCTCTCTCTCTCTTCTCTCTCACGAACCGTCTCTCTCTCTCTCTCTCTCTCTCTCTCTCTCACGAACCGTCTCTCTCTCTCTCTCTCTCTCTATCTCTCTCTCTCTCTCTCTCTCTCTCTCTCTCTCTCACACACACACACACACACTCTCTCTCTCTAAAAATCACCAATAATTTCATTAACCCACTCGATACTCTGGCCTGGGCGATAAGTGAGCAGGGTTCCGATAACCTGTTCGAGCCCCGTAAAGCTTCCCTTGTCAAGCAATAATTAGACCAAAAACGTAAAGGCGGATTTCCCAACACCTTGACCTGATTTTTCTTTCGTTATTAACATCAAATATTTGTTTCACATTCATCACATTATTTTTGTTATCATATGCAACACCTTTATCTTATTTTTCTTTCATTATTAACATCTACATTTTTTTTCACATTCATCACATTCATTATCACATTTTATCATTCATCACAACCTGCATTATCCCCTGCAATAAGTTCAAGGTCATCGTATTAAGTTTTTCTTTTCGAATGGTGTAGGTGGTATAAAGTTGATCAAAAATAAAGTGGATATAAACACCGTGGTGATAAGATAAATGGTGTGTAATTCCGCCTTATAAAACTGAGACTGGAATGGGTAAAGTGATGACAATGTGGAAAATGGAGTTAAACTGGTGGAAATTGTGTAAAAATGGTGGCAATTGTGTAGAAATGGTGAAAATGGTGTTAAAATTGTGACTGTTCAAATTGGTGTTAAAATGGTGAAAATGGTGAATATTGTGTTAAAATGGTGAAAATGGTGTTAAAATGGTGAAAATGGTGTTAAAATGGTGAAAATGGTGTTTAAATGGTGAAAATGGTGTACAAATGGTGAAAATGGTGTACAAATGGTGTTAAAATGGTGAAAATGGTGTACAAATGGTGAAAATGGTGTACAAATGGTGTTAAAATGATGAAAATGGTGTTAAAATAGTTAAAATGGTGTTAAAATGATGAAAATGGTGTTAAAATAGTGAAAATGGTGTTAAAATGGTGAAAATGGTGTTAGAATTGTGTTAAAATAGTGAAAATGGGGTTAAAATGGTGAAAATGGTGTTAAAATGGTGTATAAAAATGTTCCTCCTTTGATCTTTGTGGCTTACCTCTCGGCCTCACATTAATTACATTCACTGCCCCTGCTGTCACCTTACTGAGAGGAAAGCTCCCCTTACTGTAAACGCGATTGAATTTAACTTGAAAGTTGAAACAGTAACACTTTAATTTTTCACTTTCCTTCTTTGTGTTACATAATATAGACTTGATATTTAGCTAATTCAACTCATGTTTTGTTTTCATTTTTCTTTCATATTAAATTTTGAGTTATATAAAATAGATCTTGATTTCAAACTAATCAACTCCTACTGTTTTCATTTTCCTTCCTTCCATGAATTACAGAAGAAAGATCTTGATTTTAAACTAATTCAACTCCCAATTCATCTTCATTTCCCTTCTTTTTTGTATTACAGAAGAGAAACCTTGTTATTAAACTAATGATGGTAATGGCTATGAACATTTAATTTAGTACATATCGTCGCTTACTCATCTGGTTAATTGAGGTTTTTCATTCACCTAAAACATGATGCTTTTTGAGGAACAAGCATTTACATTAACTAATAAACTCGTGGTAACAATAATTATTCAGTGCATTCTATGTTGAAACTCTGCATCCCTGGCTGTGGAAACAATGCAGTACCTCCTCCCTCCCCCTCCCTCCCTTGCTATTCAACACACTAACTAACAAGTCCGAACGAGTCCACACACACGCAATAAAGCAACAGTAACAATTAACTCAACTATCCCAGTAATGTGAACAAAAAAATAACATGTCCAATTATATGAGTATAAATAACATCTACCTTTAATTAAATGAACATGCAATATACTAGAGAACACATCTACACCCCTCCCCCCAACACACACACCCACACACTCACACGCACAACACACACACACACACACACACACACACACACACACACGCACCCGCACACACACGCCCGCACACACACACACACACACACACTATACACACCCACACACACGCACACACACACACCCACACCACACTCACACACTCGCACACACACACAAACACACACTCACACATACACACACACCCACACACACACACCACCCACGCCCGCACACACCCACACACACACACATACACATACACACACCCCCACACATACACACACACACACTAGTCCTCACACTGAAGCACACTCAATCACCCTTTTCTTTGAACAGTTGCGTTTCTGACCTAAAGGAGAGAGACAAGTGTTGACAAGTCTTTAACAAGCACGAGAGGATAAAATATAGTGATAAAGAAGAGAATCTTATATTCTACTACTTGTCTGGTGCTTCTGTTTCATTTCCACCCAGAGACCCGGTATAAAAGACGTAATTGATTGAATAGCTGATACCTGACTCTCAAGAGGTTCACTAATTCCCTTTCAACTTTGCTTTTGAAGTGGAGGCAAGTGTGGAGGCAAGTGGTTGGCTGCGGTGGAGAGCTGTTGACAAATAAAAATGATGAGTAATAAAGTTAGGACACGGTTCATTTTTTTTCATCCAAAGCGTGGATCAGATGATGAGGTCAAGTATCTTGCTATTTTAGTCCGTATTCATTGGATATCATAAGTGTAATACGATAATATATCACCTTCTGTCCGTCAATAACATTTGTGGATTCTTCGAGTGTTATTTTTCATGTTGATAAACTGCTACCATAACAAATTTACCTCTCTCTTTACGTACATATACACTATTCTTCAAAGCTAAAAGGTAATAATAAATGTAGCAGTAGTAGTAGTAGTAGTAGTAGTAGTAGTAGTAGTAGTAGTAGTAGTTAGTAGTAGTAGTAGTTAGCAGTATTAGTAGTAGTAGTAAAAATAGTAGCTAAAATAGTAGTAGTGGTGGAAGTGGTGGTTAAGATAATAATAATAATAATAATAATAGTAGTAGTAGTAGTAGTAGTAGTAGTAGTAGTAGTAGTAGTAGTAGTAGTAGAGTAGTAGTAGTAGTAGAAGTAGTAGTAGTAGTAGTAGTAGTAGTAGTAGTAGTAGTAGTAGTAGTAGTAGTAGTAGTAGTAGTGCATAGAGAACGATTAAAAGTAGTAGTAGAAGTAGTAGTCTAACCTTCCTGAATGAGACCCAGCGTTCTATCCCTTGAAATCCCTCCCCCCCAATCCCACCTCCATCCCTCCAAGCACTAACTCCACACCTCCACCTCCACCTCCACCTCGACGGCCATCACCCTCAAGAGCCACCAGGATGAGGGGCAGTTTTATTGTGCCCTCAAGGTTAATCTGACCCCGCTATAACATATTTTTACCTCTCAATTTTATCAGCTCTCTATTGCGATCTATAGATAAATCTGTCAACACATCCATAAAAACACATTGGCAAAAACTTGATACTGCGATGCATAATATGTTTTTTTATGTATAAAGGAAGGGGTGTTCGAGAGTGAGTGAGAGAGTAAAGAGAGAGAGAGAGAGAGAGAGAGAGAGAGAGAGAGAGAGAGAGAGAGAGAGAGAGAGAGAGAGAGAGAGAGAGAGAGAGAGAGAGAGAGAGAGAGAGAGAGAGAGAGAGAGAGAGAGAGAGAGAGAGAGAGAGAGAGAGAGAGAGAGAGAGAGAGAAACAAAAATTCCTGTCCCTGATTGACCTATATGGAAGGCTGAGGTAGAAGTAGTAGTAGTAGTAATAGTAATAGTAGTAGTAGTACTAGTAGTAGTAGCAGTAGTAGTAGTAATGTGGTTGTTGTATTTGTTTTAACATTACCAGAAACCTAACGATCAGGAAAGGTAAAATTGGGGGCATACGCTAAGCTACGCGTGGCCTCTGTGCTCATCTCCGTCGCATTAGCCCTTGAGTCTGTGGTGGGTGACTACTCGCTACCCCGTGACTCAGGGCTAGTGACATTTGGGTTACCACAGTTACCTTCTTCCTCAGGTTTCCCCAGGTACCCAATTATCGACCAACCCCAAAAGAAAGGATGAATAGCTGGTTTGGGCTGCACGCCGACTGCCCTGGCCGAGATTCGAACCCGGGCCCACGGATTCGTAGCTAGGCGCTCTAACCACTACAATACGAAGGCGTATTGATCAGTGGTAACATAAACGTGGTAACGATCAGTGGTAACATAAGAAATATTACAATAATGATGATAATTGAAATATCAATAATAATAAAAATTGCTAGGTATTATTTTCATTATCATTAGAATAATAATTAGTATAGGAGAAGAATGGAGGGCTGCGAACTTTTTTCTGCGAATTTTTTTTATCACAAGACTAAACAGTAATTTACATGACCCTAATTTTTCTTTGTCGTTATTTTCCAGATGTTTTGGTTGCTTTTTTTGTATCCTGTTGTGAAAAAAGTCAAGTAGGCGATGCATTTCAAAAGCGTCGCCTACTTCACACATTTTTCACAGCACGAGACACAAAATGTAAAAAAATTGGAAAAACACGACAAAGAAAAAATAGGGTCATGTTAATTACATTTTAGTCTTGTGATCACAAAATTTTGCAGAAAAAAATTCACAGCCCTTCATTCTTTTCCTCCCTTGAGTCCATCCATGTTACACAGAAAATAGAGAAACATATGACCTGCTATGAAAAAACAAAAAGCAAAAACATCAACAAGAACTAAACTAACACTAATGTCGATGAAAATGATAACAATGATGACAATAAAACAATAGTAGTAATGATAAAAACTATAATAATGATAATAATAATAATAATAATAATAATAATAATAATAATAATAATAATAATAATAATAATAATAATAATAATAATAATAATAATAATAATAATAATAATGAAAATAATAATAATAATGATAATAATAATAATAATGAAAATAATAATAATAATAATAATAATAATAATAATAATAATGAAAATAATGAAAATAATAATAATAATGATGATAATAATAATAATAATGATAATAATAATAGTAATGATAATAATGATAATAATAATAACAACAACAAAAGCACCGGCTGATTCATTTAACGAGTGCTGAAAAAAGGTAATTCCACGTGACACACTATAGCAATGGTTCTTATTAAAGGCCTGACTCTGTTTTCCCGCATAACGATAAGGAAAATACGATAACATATTACTTTTATAACCCATTGTGACGGTGATGAATCGCTAAGTACACTATTAATATCTGCCCGCACCGCTCCGGGATTACGGCGCCACTCCTCATTATATTTCCGATGATTATCATAATGAACACGAGGCTAATTGATTTCATGGTTGGCCAATGGAGACACGTGCGGGACAGGTATCGCGGACCCACCTCACGGCAACACTGGCTTTGGTTTGTGTGTGTGTGGGGGGGGGGGGGTTCTCGAGCTTTAAAAAAAAAAAATATGTAAAATATAAGGAAACTAAAAATAATTCCTTCTATGCAATGTCAATCAATCATTTTATTTTTAGATTCAAAAGAAACAGCCTACATATAAATCAACATTACAAAATATAGAAAAGGAAACTATTTATATTCGATACAAGTTTAAAGTCTTCATTCATTTGTTGTGTATTTGGTATCGCGGACCCAACTCACTAGCCTTGGTTTGTGGTTTTTTTCTTCTTATCTCTAGCTCAAAAAAATATGACAGGTAAGATAATGTAAAAAAAAAAGAGGAAACCATTTTTTTTATTTAATCCATAATATCAATCAATATCTTTTTAAACTCAAAATAAATATATGACAATCAAAATTAAGAAATGTAGATAAAGAAACTATTTATATTCGATACAAGTTAAAGGTCTTCATTCCTTTGTTGTGAAGTATAATGCGACTAAAAATAAACATGATTATACCATTATTGGAAGGGAAGGGAAAGAGGAAAAGAGAAAAAGAAAGAAGGAAAGTATTTAAAGCAAAGATTATTTAAAGTGAAGAGGAAAATATAACAAGATTCTTCTCTCAAAGCATTGTAAGGTACAGTTCACTGCCACTATTACTTGTATATTCTTTGGAAATTTGTATGAAAGTGTTTATAGTTTTCAATGCGAGATATTTAATAGATTGATAAAACCGCAATGTTAAGTGAAAATATATGCTGAAAGGTTAAAAAATAACAAAGACAAATTGGCCTTAACATTAAAAGCCGTTAATGCATTTCACCCAGCGTGTTATAAGCCATGTTCCCTCAGTGGCTAGGACTTTAGTCGATAGTTCAAACACGTACAAACAACATTTATATTCCCGGCCATGTAATCAAAATACTATTAAATGTATCGCAAACGTTTTCCCTGTTTGTTTCTGGTGATTTGAAAATAAAAATATGGCACGAAAACCTTCAGAAAATATATATAACACGTAACTAGATTCTGAAATTTCACACCATTTGAATCTACAAAGCACTGGTGTGAAGTTACTCATTATTTTCAGCATTGTACAAATATACTTCATGAAAACAATTATGCTGGCTCGTATAAATGTTTCACCAACATAATAAAAAGCCTAACCATTATGTATAGGTTAACCCCTTCACGCCCAGATATTTCCTTTGCAAAAAAAATCGAATGTTATCGAGCCATAAAATTACGAAAAGTAACTGAATATAGCAAAATAGTTAGTCGACAAGGATACTAATCAGGTCATATCTATAAAATATTACTTATATGAACTAAAAATCGTCTAATGGTAGCCAAATTACAATGGACATTACGTTTTGGGTCTCAAGGGGTTAATAATATATGTATGCATGTATTTTTTTCCAAGACGTTGATGAGGCAGAGGTAGAGAAGGGAAGATAATGACGAGGGGAGAAGCAATGGAAGGTGTGTGTGCAGGGAATAAAGGAAGGAGGAAGGGGAGGGAAAAGGTGAAAGGGCATAGGTAAGCAAACTGAAAGGAGAAACAAAAGGGAATAAGGAAAAATAAGATGAAAAAGAGGAGGGCAGATGAAAGGGGAAGGTGACAAAAGAGATAATGATTAAGATGAAAGGGAACAGAGGAAAAGCAAGGAACGGGAGAGGGAGAGGAGAATAAAGGGAAAGGAAAGAGAAAGCATATATTTTTTTAGAAGCAAACAATGTGAGCAAAACAAATTCTGCCTCTGCAACAAAACCCCATCTCGTGACTCCCTTCGTTATGTGATATACATATGATTAACCCCAAGAGACCCGTAACGTAATTTCCATTGTAATTGGACTACCATTAGACATTTTTTTGTTAATATAAGCAATATTTTATAGATATGACCTGTTTAGTATCTTTGTCGACTACCTAATTTGGTATATTCAGTTACTTTTCGTTATTTTATGGCTAACAACAGATTATTTTATGTATTAAAGGAAAGATCTGGGCGTGAAGGGATTAATCTATAATAATATAAGCGAAAGTGTGTCTGTCTGTCTGTGTGTGTGTGTGGTATAGGTTCCGCCCCCCGTGGCGCAAACACCTCATATGGCACATTTTTGGAACCGGGTTGACCAGGGGAAGGTCATAAGCCTACTTATGAGATGATCCGATCACTTTTTTTTTTTCTTTTTTTTTTAGCAGCCTATTAGCGAGAATTGTGAAAACAAAAGTGGGTTGCGAGAATTGAGGAAGCCTTGATGTAGGGTGATGGGTAATGGGTGAGTGAATGGGTGGGGTGATGGGTAATGGGTGTGGGGTGATGGGTGAGTGAATGGGTGGGGGGTGATGGGTTGGGGGTGATGGGTGATGGGTGAGGAATAGGTGGGGGGTGATGGGTAATGGGTGAGTGAATGGGTGTGTGGTGATGGGTAATGGGTGAGTGAATGGGTGGGGGGTGATGGGTAATGGGTGAGTGAATGGGTGGGGGGTGATGGGTAATGGGTGAGTGAATGGGTGTGTGGTGATGGGTAATGGGTGAGTGAATGGGTGGGGGGTGATGGGTAATGGGTGAGTGAATGGGTGGGGGGTGATGGGTAATGGGTGAGTGAATGGGTGGGGGGTGATGGGTAATGGGTGAGTGAATGGGTGGGGGGTGATGGGTAATGGGTAAGTGAATGGGTGGGGGGTGATGGGTAATGGGTGAGTGAATGGGTGGGGGGTGATGGGTAATGGGTGAGTGAATGGGTGGGGGGAATACATACATTTCTACATCCATGATTTCAGGAAAGTTAGAAGGGGCTATCTGGAGAGTCCATGTTTGGTGGGCCGAAGGCCCACCAAACACAGGTGGTGGGCCAAAGGCCCACCAATAGCCCTCCGCAGGAGCTAGCCAAAAAGTCCGCCCGGAGGGCGGCTTTGCGGCTAGTTAATACATAAAACAAATAAAGTGTAATCATAAATGTTATATACAATGCTCAACACTCCTACCTCTTTACTCTATCCTCATCCACCTCCAACCCTACCGTCAATAACACTATAGTCGCCACTGCACTAATGTCGCCAGGCGCCATATATTACGAATTTTAGCATCACTACAGACTTGTATGTGCCACTGAAGACACGTACATACTGTGCATGATATAACTAAGTGTGCATGCCTCTTCAGTGGCACATATAAGTCTGTTGTGATGCTAAAATTCGTAATATATGGTTCCTGGTGACATTAGTGCAGTGGCGACTATTGTGTTATTAGTGGCGACTATAGTGTTATTAGTGGCGACTATAGTGTTATTGACGGTACAAGTCCACATGCTACTAACTCCCATTCCACCTATTCCACCCATTTCATCCACCATAGACGTTGTACCCAGTGAAATATTCGTCTACTTTCCATATTTATCACACCCATAGCGCATAACGATATATATTCACATTACGATAATGTCCTGTGACGTTGTTGTTGTTGTTGATGCTCCTGACATGGATAACATAAACGGGGGGATTAAGGAGGGAAAAAAGGGAAAGGAAAAGGAGTTATGATAAAGGTGATGACATGTTTCTGTGTCATGTTTTGTATTTCTCTGGAGGACTCTTATCCCCTTTTCCTCTTCTTCTCCAAGGGTTACAGATACATGTGTTGGAAGGTAAAATAAATAACACTAATTAGATATTTTTTTAGCTACGAACATTTATTTCCTCATTTCTTCTCTTCTTTTTAATTTTTGTTAATGCTTGATATTTATAGATTATGGGTTGAACTCTCCTCCACAAACATATATAATAAGCATACTTTTTATCGAAGTGAGACCCATTCCCTCATGCGATTCGACACATCACGCACCCAACTCAATTATAGGTTAATTGATGGTTCACACTTCCTTATCAAGAGAAATACATATTAAACGAGCTCGCCCACACACACACACACACACACACACACACACACACACACACACACAGTCACACACACACACACACACACACAAAGCAACACAAATTCCTAGCAAACACCGCCATCGATCGTCCACGAGGAAAGACATGCGGATATAGTTGAGTTGAATTATAGTCGAGTGTCAGTAATATAAAATAGCGTGAAGTTATCGAAATGTCCTGAATATTTTACTCAATATTACTAAGAAAAGAATAATCTGGTAATTTATTCATGAAATGTAAGATAAAAGTTGAAATAAATGAATGAAGGGTAAAAACTTTGCTAATTATAAATTTTTATCAGATATTTTCAGCCTTCAAAAAAACAAATATGTTTACCAGTCCGTAGGAATTAAAAATTTGCTCTAACATTATTTATTTTATTCCCTTCTTCATTCATAACATTTTCTTCATGTGTGTTTGGTGCCACGGTGTAAAGAGGCTACTGTACTAAAGGGGTCTATTCATGGCGATCATCAAGTAAGTACTGCAAGGTCAACTACAATATTTTGTCCGCAGGTGTACATAAGAACATAAGAAAATAAGGAAGCTACAAGAGGCCGCGAGACCTACACGTGGTAGTTCCTGTTACCAAACACTACCTAATAATGTCATATACCTACCTAATTGTGTAATCATTCATCCATGCCTAGATCAGTGGTTCGCAACGCGTTGCAACCCATGGACCACTAGCACAATGGAAGAACAAATCCTGGACTATCTCCTTTTAGACTCTAGAGATAGGATTAAAAAAAGGGTAGATAGCAAACATTTTGGTTATAGATATATACTCTTATTATTAGATATATATTTGCTCTTCCTATAGAGCAAATAGAATTTTCAGAAATGAATAAAATAATATTAGAAACTAACATTTTGGTTTCAACTATATGTTTTACAAACAGAATTTACAGAAATGAGAGTTCGAAGTCCTTCTTTACCTCATTTCAACCATTTTCAGACAGTTTTCTTATTCCTTGCCTATATTTCCCTCACTGATATTTAGCTTTCTCAATTATATACTAAAGAAGGTATTTTCTTTTCTATCGTAGTCCCTTAAAAATATCTTTCATTCTCTCTCACAGTCTTTTCTAGCTTGTGTGTGTCTGTGTGTGCCTTTGCTAGGGCTTGTGTTTGTTAGTGTTTTTTTCACCAGGGAAGAGATGATTCATGTTTTACAACCAGACATGGATTTTCTTTCCACTGACAAGCAAGCGACGAACAACAAATAAAAAAAATATATGCACCAATCTGCTGTTGAATTCCAGGTATCGTGAAGGTCCTATGAACCACTAAACATGTCATCATGGACCACTGGTTGAGAACCAATGGCTTAGATCAAGTAGAAAACGCAATGTTATTTCTTACAAAAATAAGTTGCTATGAAGTGTGAGTGAGATTGAAAGGAGAGATAACATGCAAGTTAAAGATAGAAACAAAAACAAGGCACAGTACCTCACAGCGCATCTTTCTCTGGGCGCCGCGTGACCAGGCTGTGACATCCCTTCCCCTGCGTCGCTAGACTCAGGCTGGAGTTATACCCAAAATCAAAATCAACAAATTTCCCACAACGATGACCTGAACGAAGCTTTAGCAAACTATGCTTTACGTTTTTCTACAATGCAAAACACCGTTGTATGATAAGAACAAATATCTAGTAACGGTTTTTTTTGTCATTTTTGACCCCCTTCCCCTCCCCCCCTTGTAACACTTGTCCAGACTCCTCTAGAAAATAATGTAACACCAGCTACACCCCCCCAAAAAGAAATTTGTAAGTTTCCATTTTTTCAAATACAATAATACAAATCTAGCCTAAGTACCCGCAAATTAACAACTTTAGGTAACTTTAGGTTTAACTTTTAGGTTTTATTTAGGAAATCTGAAAATGTTACGTAACACATGGCTGCACCCCCCTCCCCCCCACTGTCACACTCGTAACACTTCACCCTACCCTCATCCTCCATGGCTGCACCCCCCTCCCCCCCACTGTCACACTCGTAACACTTCACCCTACCCTCATCCTCCATGGCTGCACCACCCTCCCCCCCACTGTCACACTCGTAACACTTCACCCTACCCTCATCCTCCATGGCTGCACCCCCCTCCCCCCCACTGTCACACTCGTAACACTTCACCCTACCCTCATCCTCCATGGCTGCACCCCCCTCCCCCCCACTGTCACACTCGTAACACTTCACCCTACCCTCATCCTCCATGGCTGCACCCCCCTCCCCCCACTGTCACACTCGTAATACTTCACCATACCCTCATCCTCCATGGCTGCACCCCCCTCCCCCCCACTGTCACACTTATAACACTTCACCCTACCCTCATCCTCCCCTTAGGCGTTACGTAGTTTATGCACGGCCCCTTACTTTCCCCCCCTGCAATGACTTCCACCCTTCTCCCCTGCCTTGGTCCCCGTCCCTCACCAATAACACTTATCCTTCTATCTCCCTCGGATGTCGTAAACGCTCACCTCTCTCTCTCCATTTCACTGACATGACCAAACTACCTGTCTTTTCCGTGACTCTAAGACATAAAATTGAAGTTCCTAGACTACTATGATATTTCTAAGCTTGAACAAGGGTTAACAACAAAGTGAATGTTATATAAGGCAGCTAGTGATTTTTTTTACATTTGTTCTGCAGGTGTATATTTTACGGTGAAAAAAAGTTGTGAATATTAATTGTCCAAGCTCGCTTCGCTCGCTTGGACACCTATTTCAGCCGACATCAGGTGTCATATAGGCTTGTAAAATGTTTCCACGAATTCTTCTTCTTCTTGTGACTACTTTTGTAGGCAACGGGTATACAGGCGTAAAGGAAGAAATTTGGCACAAAAGGTTATATTTCGTCTCTTAACTCATTGTCCAAGCGAGCAAAGCGAGTTTTTAGCATTTATGCTAAACTTCGTAATATATTGTGCCTGGCGACATTACTGCAGTGGCGAAAGTAGTGCATTAGTACTGGAAATAAAAATAATTCGACTCGTAGCCCTCACAATAACAGTGTTATGAGCCGAGGAGACAGGCTGCTTGTGTTAGGCCTCATATAACCACTATAACTCGTGTTTCTAATGCAGTTATAGGTGTTATTTAGGGTTAGCGTGGTGTTATATACGTGGTAGGGTGTGAGGTGTTAAATATGCATTTCAGCCGTGGGTACGGAGAGGAGTTGTCCAAGCGAGCGAAGGGAGCTAGGAGCTTGATTCGCTAACAATATGAAATACCACCACGCCACCACACCACTATATACCACCACCACCACATTACCACCATACCACCACCACCACACCACCACCACCACCACCACACCCATCATCCACACCACCACCACCACACCACCATCACCACCACACCACCACCACACACCACCACCACCCACCACCACCACCAACCACACCACCACACACCACCACCACCACACACCACCACCACCACCCGCACACCACACCACCACCACCACACCACCACCACACCACCACCACACCTACACCACCACCACACCATCACCATCACCACCACCACACCACCACCACCACACCACACCACCATCACCACCACTACACCACCACCACCACACCCCACCACCACCACCACACACCACCACCACCACCACCACCACCACCACCACACCACCACCACCACCATCACCACCATCACCACAACCACCACCATCACCACAACAACCACCATCACCACAACCACCACCATCACCACAACAACCACCATCACCACACCACCACCGCCATCACCACACCATTTTTTTTAGAACTTTTTTTTAGAACTTTTTTCAAGAACAATTTAGCACTTTTCTTTTCTTTGTAAAAAGTAAAGAAAATCAAAGAAGGGGATGGTGAAGGTTAGGTTGGGTTAGGTCAGGTTGTAATAGAAGTATTTTAAGGTGAGGGTATTTAAACAGTTGACTTTAGCCTGTGCGAGCTTGGACACGTTCCACATCTTTAGTGTGGACGTCTATTTTCTAGTGTATCTGATTTATAATGATGTACATAAAAAAACATGCAAATTGTAACGCAAAAGCCATGCAATTATTTTCCCATTTTTATTTTCATAGCTTATTTTGTAGGGAAAAGCATTATTTTGTCCACAACAGTTCTTCTCATTAATGCAAGGAACAGTATTTACCACTCATTAATAATTTGACTTGTATTCAACTACAGTATCTATTTTCGTTCTCGATATATAAGATATTTTTTTACATCATGAAGAAACTGACCAAGGGTAAAAAAATTATTAAAAAAATAAAAGAACAAATAAAAAACAAAAAGCCCGCTCGCTGAAACAAAAAGCCTAATAATATACACATAATCACAATCCTAGCTAATTACGCTATACTCACAAATAGCATGCATGTGACGGAGTGAAGTGGAGTGCTAGTGAATGTCTCTCCTGCCGTCCTCACCTACACATAGCACTACTATCAACACCACTGCAATATCCTGGATAAACTAACCCTGTATAAATCCTGTATACCCAACTATTCCACCCACACACTTAAACTCTATTTCACAATACATAACACAATCATCTCACAATACCCACATACCCAACACAGACCTTTCACACTCTACAGAAAAACACTAACCATCAAGATAAGCAAAAAAGTTACTATGTACCAATTCCTCCTTTATTATATCGAGAACGAAAAGACAGTTGAATACAAGTTACCTTATTAATAAATGTCAAATACTGTTCCTTCCATTAAATAGAAAAACTGTTGTGAACATAATAATAATTTTCCCTACAAAATGAACGATGGTAATTAAAATAGGAAAATAGTTGCTTACCTTTTTCGTTGCAATTTGCATATGTTCTTTTAATGCACATCATTCTAAATCAGATACATTAACCCCTTCACGCCCAGATCTTTCCTTTGCTATAATATAAATCGTCCGTTGTCAGCCATAAAATTACAAAAAGTACCAAAATATACCAAATTAGTTAGTTGACAAGGATACTAAACAGGTCATATCTATAAAATATTGCTTATATGCACTAAAAAGCGTCTAATGGTGCCCAAATTACAATGGAAATTACGCTCTGGGTCTCAAGGGGTTAACATACACAACATTGTCTTCTTTAACAATGGGAACCTAAGCTGGATGATGACCTTCAGAATAGGGAACCATTTGGACCTGACTCAGATACGCTCAAAAGGGAGGGAGGGAGGGAGGGAAGGTCGATGCTGCTTGAAACTCAACTTTGGTTTAATGGAAGGAAAACAGACAGGGAATAGCGCTGTCCCCCCACCCCCCACCCGACCGACATGGGCGATGGAGCGTGGACATCAAAGTGACAGTGCCCCTCAATGGCATCAGGAGGGGGGAGGGATTATTGAGGGGGAGAGGGAGAGGGGGGGGAGTTAAGGGGGTAATTTGGGATTGAAAAAGTCTAATCATCAATCAGTGAGAAATCAAGAATTCTTCCTCTTCGTTCTTGCTGCTTGCTTCTCTCTCTCTCTCTCTCTCTCTCTCTCTCTCTCTCTCTCTCTCTCTCTCTCTCTCTCTCTCTCTCTCTCTCTCTCTCTCTCTCTCTCTCTCTCTCTCTCTCTCTCTCTCTCTCTCAAACCCAATTTTGTCAATCACCCTTTAAATAAAACTTGACGAAAGCAAAACTGTGCTATTATAGACCTGATAAATCGTAGTCTAAGGTCTCGCTATATTTTCCCCTTATGTTCCTCGTTGCGCCTCTTACATATTCGCGCCACTGAGTTCCTGCCTTCGAGTATCATTAACTCCTTAACGCCCAGATCTTTCCTTTGCTATATGAAATCGTCAGTTGTTAGCCATAAAATTACGAAAAAATAACTTAATATACCAAATTAGTTAGTGGGAAAGGACACTAAACAAATCATATCTATAAAATATTGCTTATGTTCATTAAAATGGTCTAATGGTGGTTATATTACAATGAAAATTACGTTACGGGCCTCAAGGGGTTAAAAGGTGACTTCCCTGCGATATACTGCAATACCCAAATATTTCTTGGAATATAATAATAATCACCGCTAAAGAAGGCAAGTAAAATTATTATATATAGTCTACCAAGCACTTAAGATACGTTTTCTAAGTAAGTAAATAAGAGTATGTTTTGACGTTACTACCCTAATAGAATGACCGTTAAACAAGATTATTGTAAAAATTAGTAAGTGTTTGTTAACTTTAGGCTATCGTTCACTAGAGGTTGCTGGCTTAAACTTTAGGCTATCGTTCACTAGAGGTTGCTGGCTTAAACTTTAGGCTATCGTTCACTAGAGGTTGCTGGTTTAAACTTTAGACTATCGTTCACTAGAGGTTGCTGGTTTAAACTTTAGGCTATCGTTCACTAGAGGTTGCTGGTTTAAACTTTAGACTATCGTTCACTAGAGGTTGCTGGTTTAAACTTTAGACTATCGTTCACTAGAGGTTGCTGGTTTAAACTTTAGGCTATCGTTCACTAGAGGTTGCTGGTTTAAACTTTAGACTATCGTTCACTAGAGGTTGCTGGTTTAAACTTTAGGCTATCGTTCACTAGAGGTTGCTGGTTTAAACTTTAGGCTATCGTTCACTAGAGGTTGCTGGTTTAAACTTTAGACTATCGTTCACTAGAGGTTGCTGGTTTAAACTTTAGACTATCGTTCACTAGAGGTTGCTGGTTTAAACTTTAGGCTATCGTTCACTAGAGGTTGCTGGTTTAAACTTTAGGCTATCGTTCACTAGAGGTTGCTGGTTTAAACTTTAGGCTATCGTTCACTAGAGGTTGCTGGTTTAAACTTTAGGCTATCGTTCACTAGAGGTTGCTGGTTTAAACTTTAGGCTATCGTTCACTAGAGGTTGCTGGTTTAAACTTTAGGTCATGCCAGGAGAGGGTTTTGTGAAGGGCAGTGCATTTATGTTATGACGGTTAGGTTAGGGACAAGGCGTCATATTAGGATGAGTTAGACGTCGTAGGCAATAAATAAATACCTAAATACATAAAAAATACAGAACTTAAGAAACGGACACAAAAGAATAAAAAAATTAAAATAGATAAATAACAGAAAAAAATCTACGTAATATATAAATACACAAACAAATACAAAAATATAAACACATAGTAAAGAAGTGAGTGTAAATAAATAATGCATTGGAGTTTTCTGCCAGTGGTTGTGGTGGTGGTGGTAGTAGTGGTGGCAGTAGTAGTAGTAGTAGTAGTAGTAGTAGTAGTAGAAGTAGAAGTAGAAGTAGTAGTAGTAGTAGTAGTAGAAGTAGTAGTAGAAGTAGTAGTATCAGTATCAGTAGTAATAGTAATAGTAGTAATAGTAGAAAGTAGTAGTAATAGCAGGTAGTAGGACTAGTAACCACCACCACCACCATCGATTTATCAGGACTATGATAGCAGTTTTGCTTTCCACGAGTTTTATTCTAAGGTTGATGGAGAAATTTGGGTTTGAGAGAGAGAGACAGAGAGAGAAGCAGCAAGAACGAGGAAAATTTCTTTCTCTCTCACTGATTAATGATTAGACTTTTTTAATCCCAAATTACCCCCTTAAACCACCCTCTCCCCCTCTCTCCGCTCAATAACCCCCCCCCCCACTACATTTACTGGTACAACCTAACCTAATAATTTTTCAGGATCCCGCATAACCCGTTTTAGCAGGTATGATTTTGCTGGTCGTTGAGAAGATTGGGGCATATTGAGCGTGGCTGGTGTGCATGACAGTCCATCAGGCGTGTGCATTGAGGGGCCAGGGGCGCGGGGTCGAAAGGCGGCGCCCACTTAACACCCGTGAATAAAAGGAATTAAAGGAATAGAAAGGATCTCCTCTTGATCTCCTACACAAACCCGTTATCTCCACCGCTAATTGCCTCGGCTTTCATGTTTACTTTTCCATGTGGTCTTCATAGTTATCAATTATTTTATTTTAATTTTTTTTACACCATTTAAGTGCTCTCTTACTATTTCTTTTATTAAGTTACCAATTACTTCTGCGTATTATATTTTTGTCTTTACTTATCCATGTGGTCTTAATAGCTATCAATTATTTTTGTAGTTTTATTTTTAAGCCATTTAAGTGCTCTCTTACTATTTCTTTTATTAAGTTATCAATTTTTTTATTTCTGCGTATTATATTTTGTCTTTACTTATCCGTGTGGTCTTACTAGCTATATCCTTAATTTTTGCAGTTTTTTACGCCATTCAAGTGCTCTCTTACTATTCCTTTTATTAAGTCATCAATTACTTCTGCGGTAAATTTTAGTTTTCAAAGTGATTCCTTATCCACTTATTCTTAAAAGCTATAAATTTGATCTGTGTTTATTCTTTCGCCTTATCCATATTGTTTTAAAGATACAAATCATACCTGCTAGGTTTTTTTTCTTCACCTTTCATGTATTTTCCTTTAGGCTATTTTCTAACTATAACAGCAATTATAACTATTCGCCAAAGACATTACTGATAACAAAATCCCCTTTCTGGATATAAATCACATATGTTGTTAGGGGAGATAAGGTCGCTCCTAAGGGGGTTTACAAATAAATATTGTGGATTGTCTTCCATAAAACTATTCTCCTTTGTCTTCTCTCGTTATCTTTCCATTTCCTGTCTGGTCGCCATCGCCTTCTGCTTCTTCCTCCTACATGCTCTTCATCTTTCCTCATATCAAGACCCAACCACTCGTCTTGCCCCCTGCTCTTTCCCTCGCACTGCAACGACTATTGTTTCTTTACTATATTCACTTTTTACTCTTTATCTTTCCCTGTGACCTCACGCATCGTTTCTGCCACATCCATCATTTTCTTGTCAGTTTTTTCCCCCGTTATCGCTCGTGGCGGAAAATGTTGCTGATCTCACTAATGTCTACAAGTCTCACCACTTTTCCTTCTTAGCTTAACAGGCCACACAATATTGCTGATATTTCTCTTCAATTGCTCAGTCGAAGTTCCACTCTATATACCTTTTTATCTTTCTAAGTTTCTCTACATCAAAAATCTACTCCCTACTTTCCTTTGCCTTTATATCTTTTTCTACATCAAAAATCTACTCCCTACTTTCCTATACCTATTGACTCACTCCTCGTATATACATTCTTCCTTATTTTTTTAGTCACAAGTCAAGGTAGCTCAAGTTACAGTTATTTGCATCATAAAAGATATTAAACTGATTCCTATTTACGGCAGAAATGTAGTGTCGGTGGTTTTATTATTAACACTGAATCACTAACCACTACGGTGAAAAAAGCGAGATTCAAACCCTTTGTAATGCTGCACACTGCATCTCAACTTTGTTTTTTACTTTCTCTCTGCTCGGCTCACTTAAGACACCAACACTACCACCGCCAACACTACCACCAATACTACCACAAACACTACCACCACCAACACTACCACCCACACTACCACCACCAACACTACCACCACCAACACTATACCACCACCGTCCACCAACACTACCATCACCAACACTACCACCAACACCACCACTAGATCGCCCGCACCACACTCGTCTTCAAATCTTGGTCACAACACTGATTTTTTTATGCATTTATAGTTTTTCTTCGTCGTCTTGCTCATACGTTAACCATGTGATGAAGTGGCGAGCATGCGAAGGCGTTGCTACTTCCTTTATCATCTACACTAGCAGACACTGACACCGCCCATCTCCTTCCTTTTATCCGTACCTCTTTTTTATGGAACGAAATAAGTTACTTTCAAGATCTAGAATGGGTCTGGAATTTCTGAAGGGAGTAAGTACAGCAGGTGACCCTTTCTTTACACTACTATAAAGCTTTGACCCAACGGCAGTACTCTAAAAGACCAGCTAAGTTGCGACAGACTCTAACAGGAAGCCGATTATTTGAGAGGGACGAGGAGGCATCAAGACCTGAGAGACAGCCACGAGACACACACGATCTTGGGACCAAACGTGGAAAAGAGCAAGAATACACAAAGGAAGATGAAAAAACACTGCACGAGGGAGAGGAGGCACTCAGAAAGGAAAGGAAGAAAGAAGAGACGTGTTAAGAGAGAGACTGACGAGGGAGGGAGGTAGTGAAGGGAGGAAAGACACACATTAAGAAAAAGATGCACTTTGGAGGAAAGGAGACGTTGATAAAGTGTAAGAGACAGTGAAGAAGGAAAGGAAGAACTGAGGAAGGAGAGAGATGCTGAAAAGGAGTGAAGAGTTAGATAGCCACTAGTGAGGAGGAGGAACGGAGGGAGGGAGTTAGGGTGATGGTACTGCACAAGGGAGAGAGGCAATGAAGGTGAAGAAATATGCACTCAAGGAAAGAAGAAGAGAAGCACTGCAAAATTGAGATAAACTGTAGGTAGATAGATACAAATAGTAGGGGAAGGCAGGAAGGAAGAGTGGAAAGGACACACAGATAGTGGGGTGGAGGGAGGGATGGGCTGTTCCTTCCTTTCTAACTTTCCTTTTCCATCGTCAAGACAGTTTCCAGCACAGAATGGCCACTCTTATATTTTCCCAAAACTCTTCGCTAATGTGTGAGGCGAGCGGTCACGTCAGACTCCGGGAAGTGTCATCAACCCAGTGACGAAGCATTTGGAGTCTTTAGAAGCATATTAAGGCTGGTGTCACACTGTGCGGCATCGTCGTAGCGGCGCGGCCGCAACGGCGCCTTCACATTGCGATAACACACGCAATCCAATGAGAGGTGTCACTACTATACTGCGGCGGCGGCGCATCCGCTACACAGCCAGGGGCCGCACCGCCGCATCACGCCGGATGTGAGGACAAAACACACCAAGTTCTATGGCCGGCCAGTGTGACTGTGTGACCACGTCCATAGAACTGTGTGTTTTGTCCTCACATCCAGCGTGATGCGGCGGTGCGGCGCCGCCGCAGTAGTAACACCTCTCATTAGTTTGCGTGTTATTGCAATGCTGCGGCGCTGGCGCTACGGCGGTGCAGCACAGTATGACACCGGCCTAACGCGGCAAGTCGGTATACTGAAGGCAAATACACGGAATTCGGAAGTAGATAAGCAGTGATTCTGTCTATTATCCTGTATTATACCCTATTCCTTATATCTATCTATATCAAGTATAGACGTCCAGCCTCTGGCCCCTTTGCTTTTGGCTCAGTTCTTGCGGCTGGAACGTGACAGCGAGCCACGTTCCAGCCAATTAACTCATTACGTGAATTACTCATTAAGGGCTTGTTTTATGCAATAAGTTTGTTTACAGACCCCCGTTGATTTTGACAGCACTACTTGCATGTCGAATTTCAGCTCAATCCGACAATAATTAGTAGTAGTTATGCTTATTAATCATTAAGGGCTTGTTTTACGCAAAAAAAAAAATTCCGACGACCCCCATTGATTTTGAGAGCACTACTTGCATGTCAAATTTCAGCTCAATCCGATAATATTTAGGAGTAGTTATACACTTTTAGGCGGAAACTTGGTTCCACGGGTCTTATGGTAAGCGACAGCGAGCGAAGCCGTCAATTAAAGTTGATTCAGGTAAGTAACATGAAACATCTCATTTGTCTTATACGACCATCAAATATTTTCTTTTTTTGTTGTTTATACGTACTTATAGATATTACACGACACTGTCTCAAAAATAATATATGAATAAATAAACTTGAATATAAATATCTTAATACATGTATCATGGTGGTAGTTTTGGGAGCATGCAGTAAAAGATCCATTGGCTAAGCGTGACACAGCAGCCTTAATTAATAATAATACGCGTCCAATGGTGTGAATGATCCAACAAAACTCGGACGATCGAGCTGATTTGTGTGAAAACATGAAAACATCACTACGTCACACATCTCTGCTTTAATCAAACTCATTCAACACCCATAAACCTTATCGCAACCTACACGTCAGTAACCGCACATAAATATGATGAGAACATCGATAACAATGCAACATGTAAAGTTAGTTGTGCGCCCCTAAGCTGGAAACTACTGGAGTAAGAGGGCTTGCGAGAATGTTATGAGAATGTGGGGAGAACATACTGTAATGAAACACTCACATCAGACAAGAAATGCATGAGTGAAATCACCGTGTAGCCTATCAATGTGCTAAAGATAGGCTACACTGAACAATGCACTGAAATAAGTGTAACCTTAAAAATCGTTAACCGTAAAGTTAAATTCAGAAAGTAAATAAATGAACAAACGGTACGATGCACTGAATGTCAGGGGCTCTAATTGCATATTTTTTAAGTCACAACGGCAAATATAGAGGCCATCTATAAATATTGAATCGAGCAAAATACAAACAAAACATTGGGCTGGCAAAGTGGAGGAAATAACAAACATCATAAAATAAACTCTAAATTACTTGAAAAATTATTGGAATATTCAGTTTTGCTACATATAAATGTGAATATGCAAAATAACTGTCCAAGGGGAGAGCTGGGTATTATTTTTATCATTAGCAAGCCTGTAATTTACGCTGTTGTTTTCTATTTCCAATCAGCAACATTGACCGAATTACTATACATATGATAATCTCTTATACACGTGTTATCACCTACATTACTGGACACAGGTGATCATCTCGGGGGGGGGGGCACTAACTGGCACATGTGACTTGAATAGCTGAACATTTTGACAAGGTGAACTGCATAAGGACAGCAGACACATACTGTACATAATCCAATAGCAAAACATTTCGTAGTTACACAATTAATTACATACCCACAATAACTACATTCACATAAAATTATTGCATTCACTAAATACTCCAAATACTAAACTGTGTGTGAGTGTGTATGTGTGTGTATGTATATGTATATGTGCTAAATATGTATGTGTATGTGTGTATGTATGTGTAGGTATATGTATATGTGTATGTTGTGTATATGTATGTATGTATGTATGCATGTGTGTGTATGTATGTGTAGGTATATGTATTAATGTGTGTGTACATGTATCTGTGTGTGACGTGTGTGTCCATCACCTCCACCAAGAGGTGTCATGGCGTGCCTCTCTGGCCTCACCACGCCGCCAACCCTCCCAACACACCGCCACACTCTCTCCTCTCATCCCTTCCACAAGTCACACATACTGCGACACACACCTTACCACACCCCATGAACCTCTATATCCTTAGTAACATCCACCAAACCATCATATTATCCACGTGCAGTGTGTGGGGCGAAATAGTAACACTAATAATAATGGATACGGCGCGGGAGGAATGGGGTAAAACAGACGAAGTATTACGCCATCTTACCTCTCGCTGTTAAATGTTCCCTTCCTCCTCTCCTGAACGCATTGTGAGCCGCTCCAGGGACTCTACACTGACGCCAGGGTATCCACGTATCACTGCTTGAACTACTGTAGCCGTAAACACACGTAAACACCGCGAAAACACTAAAGAAAAATTACTTGAGGGACTGCATCTTGCACACGTGACTTGCCGCCGCTGCCTCAGCCTGCCCAGCTCTGCGCAGCCAACCTATGGACTGATGCTTTCCTGCTGGATTTATTATATTTCATACATTAAGTGAGACAGTTATCCAAAATTACTACTAATTTTTTATATCTATTATATTAAAGACGAAAACACGTACAGTATATCCTTATCATGTAGCAAAGTAGTTTTTGGTCCCGCTGTGATGTTGGTATCTCTGTTCGTCAGTGAGGCGACATCCCTGTCAGCGGGTGTTCCGACGGATGAACTCTGACTTATTTATGTAACGTCTAAAGTCACAATTACAACGTTATATTAGCTATTTTTTATATATGATTAAATAATAAGCATAAAATATAGGTTATAAAGTAAAAGAAAACGAAAAAAAACATTAAAGAAAATGTGGTAATGTGATATGAAGTTGCTCGTAAAGCCTTCAAACTAAGCAAGCAAGTGCAGGCAGCAGGCGGTGGTGACGAAAACTAGTGCGCCACATTGTGCCACATTGTGTTGTATTCTCCGCCGTGTTACTTAATACGTTATCACATGTGTGTACGCCACGACACTGAGAGAGCGACTATTATTATAACGTGTTACAAGGTGATACGTGACTGGAGTGTTTGTTTCAAGAAACTATAAACAAGGTGACGAGTGTTTGCTTCGAGCTTCGAGTGACTAAACGAGGTGACGAGTGTTTACTTCGAGGGAGTGCATACAAGGTGACTGGAGTGTTTGCCTGGAGGGACTGTAAACAAGGTGACTGGCGTGTTTGCCTGGAGGGACTGTAAACAAGGTGACTGACGTGTTTGCCTCGAGGGACTGTAAACAAGGTGACTGGAGTGTTTGCCTCGAGGGACTGTAAACAAGGTGACTGGAGTGTTTGGCTCGAGGGACTGTAAACACGGTGACTGGAGTGTTTGCCTCAAGGGACTGTAAACAAGGTGACTGGAGTGTTTGGCTCGAGGGACTGTAAACACGGTGACTGGAGTGTTTGCCTCAAGGGACTGTAAACAAGGTGACTGGAGTGTTTGGCTCGAGGGACTGTAAACACGGTGACTGGAGTGTTTGCCTCAAGGGACTGTAAACAAGGTGACTGGAATGTTTGCCTTGAAGGACTGTAAACAAAGTGACTGGAGTGTTTGCCTCGAGGGACTGTAAACTAAGTGACTGGAGTGTTTGCCTCGAGGGACTGTAAACAAAGTGACTGGAGTGTTTGCCTGGAGGGACTGTAAACAAAGTGACTGGAGTGTTTGCCTCGAGGGACTGTAAACAAAGTGACTGGAGTGTTTGCCTCAAGGGACTGTAAACAAAGTGACTGGAGTGTTTGCCTCGAGGGACTGTAAACAAAGTGACTGGAGTGTTTGCCTCGAGGACTGTAAACAAAGTGACTGGAGTGTTTGCCTCGAGGGACTGTAAACAAAGTGACTGGAGTGTTTGCCTCGAGGGACTGTAAACAAAGTGACTGGAGTGTTTGCCTGGAGGGACTGTAAACAACACTCACCACCACCGTTCCTTCGCCAAGTTCTGCAATCAACACGTAAAGGTAAGGAAACCTACTTAATTAAATAATTGAAATAACCCATATACAGGGCATGATTTTTCTTCTTAATAAATGAAAATGGAATGCAAGTTTAATTCATCAACAAATAAAATGCTCAAAAAATATTTAATGCAAGACTTTTACGACTCAGTATTATCGTGATGATATCTCTCGTAGAATGTGTTCACTTTTATAATAATGTATCACTATCATATTATAATAGCAGTCAGATTCTCAAGTGTGGTTCATGAGCCACACGAATTACTAATGACGATAACTTTTAATGCATGGGTGATTATGTGTGTAGTATAGGCTGCTGATTAGGATTATATCTTGGCTGCGATTACTGTATCACACAAGAGCTTCTCAAATTTATTGTACTCGGAGGAAGAACAGATTATGAATTGAGTGCCGTATGGAATATTTTTTATAAGGTAATCATGGGTGAAGGTATATCTCAAATAGTTAATAATAGTTCCTTATCATTAGGGTAGTGACCCGCTGAAAATTCATATATTAGGCCATAGACCACTATATCTCTGGACTGTTTACGCGCCAGTGTTTTGAAATTGCCAGGCTGCATAGGGCCCCTACTGGTCCCATCTACATACACCGTCCTTGACTGTACCGAGAACGCATAAGTGTGGTTGGGGTGTGGCTAAGGTGTGGCGGTGGTGGTGTGGTGGTGGTGGTGGGGTGAGTGTGGTGGTGGTGGTGGGGTGAAGGTGTGGTGGTGGGGGCGCGAGTGGCTGGGAGATGAGAAGAAATGATGTGGAATGGTTGTGTGTGGGGGTGGGTGGTTTAGTGTGGTAGGGGGGTAGAGGATGGAGGTTATAGTGTGGTTGGGGGGACATATTGGGGTGTGGTTATAGTGTGGTGGGGGGAAAGGAGGGGGATAGAATATTAAGGAAAGATAAGAGGTAGGTTTGGTTATGGTTGTGATAGTGGTGGGAAATATTAGGGCGTGGTTATAGTGTGGTAGGGGGTAGACTGGTAGAGGAAGGGGATGGAGGTTTGTGGAAGGATAGAGAGGGGTGTGGTTATGGTTGTGGTTGTGGTAGTGGTGGGGAGATAGAAGGCTGGTGTTAGGAGTGGTGTGGAAGTGAGAGTTGTAATGGGTTGTGGTGGAGTGTGGTTGTGCATGTGGTAGGGAGTGATAGATAAAGTGGCAGGTGTTGTGAGTGGGTTGTGAGGTGTTTAAAGTGGGTTGTGAGTTGTTATGAGGTGTTGTTAAGAGTTATAAGTTAATATTAATAATTATGAGGTTTTGTTAGTGGGTTGTGAGTGGGTTGTGAGGGTGTTGTGAGTGGGTTATGAGGTGTTGTTAGAGTTATAAGATATTATTAATAATTATGAGGTGTTGTGAGTGGGTTATGAGTTGTTGTGAGGGGTTATGAGTGAGTTATAGATTTTATGAGTGGTTATGTGTTGTGAGTGGGTTATGAGTACCGTGGTAGTTATGATTTGTTGTGAATGGGTTATGAGTAGTTATTATTTGTTGTGAGTGGGTTATGAGGTGTTGTGAATGGGTTAAGAGGTGTTATGAGTTATTAATGAGTAGTTTATTAATGTTGTGACTTGTGAGTGGGTTGTGAGGTGAGTGAAATCCGAGACGCATCATAAACTTCACCTCATATGGTTTTAATCACCTCACACACACACACACACACACCCACACACGTAACATTCACCACCACTGTTACATAACCTAAAATTACGTGCCCAGTTTCGCACGAAATTTAACCTCGGCCACTAACCCCCCCCCCCCCAACCCCTCCTCCACTCACCGTAACCTCATTTCACACCCTTTCAACCCCCTACACTTATCTCCACTAACCTCAACATCTCCATAACAGCCTCCTCTTTACTTCCTATATACTCCTATCATCTCCACTCATCTCCTATAGTTTCTTCTTTCACTCCTATGTAAACTACGTCACTATCAGCGACTTTCTATTAGGAACTGAAAACCTACGAAAATCGCTTCGATATCCTTCCTGGTTACCGAGTGAACAGTGGAGTTGGAAACAGGCGCTCCGACTTTGGGGCCCTTGTGCAACAGGCCGATATTCCGTGCGCAGTCCAGATTTACAGTGGTCTAGGATTAGGCTAATGGTTTGCCGGCTTTTGTGTTGCATTAACCGAAATAGAAAGTCTGTTTGTGATTGATCCCAATTATGTGTCGGCTTTTTGTGATCTATTATCAGAAAGCCAAAGTCTATTAGATATTCATCCCCTCGTTATTTTGCTGACAGTACGAAATAGATAACTTACAAAGCATGAGTTTAAATGCAGAAACTGATCATACATATTATATATTTCCACATGAAGTTATTCACAGCCGGAATGATATTGATGACAAAAATAATGATAACGTTAATGTGTATAATGATAATAACAATAATAATATGATAAGGTATTTTTTTATTAGAATACCTATGAGAAATACATAGAAAATTACATCTAAACTGAGTATATGTTTGAGGCACAAAACCGCACAAAGTATTCAGCATCACGCTTTGCAGGGTTTTGCTTGCCTTCAAAGAGTGCTCGCATGCCTGCTTCGTAAAAGTGTGTGTTTGCTTGCAGAATAAATGCATAGGCGAGTCCCTACGCCCACACTATTACACCGTCACAGCCATCTTGTTATAACTTTAATGGTCTTGACTCGGAGTTTACATGAAAAGGAAAAAAATAAACATGCAAGAAATACTGTGATTGGTGTTAAGTAAAGAGATGGGACGAGGGATAGTGAGAGGACGACGAGGTAGAGGTTAGTGCAAGGAAGAATAGTGGGAGGTTGTGATGATGGGATGAGGTGAATAGTCAACCAGAACAGGGATTTTTCTTTGCCCTTTACCAGACCCATACAATATGAACAGAAAGAAAAAGTAGGATGTTAAATAATGTGGTAGGCGTGTTGGTTAATATGGGTATAAACATATGCAGGATGTTAAAAAAAATAGTAAATAAGTATAAGTAGACTAATATGTAGAAGAAAAGGTAGGAAGAGATGCTGAAAGTAAATATGAATAAAAAAAGGTAGAATGGATAAAAAAAAGTAGGATGTAAAAATGAAAAAATGTAGGAAGAGATGTTGAAGGTTAATATGATTTTTTTTTTAAAGTAGGATTTAAAAAATAAAGTAGGATGTAAATAAAAAAAATTGGAAGAGATGTTGAAGGTAATATGGGATAAGGTAGATATCAATCAATCAATCATTAGCGGCATACGCCGGAGGGCGCGTCGCCTCGCCCACCCTACGACGCCACTCCCGGAGGTCACCACGCGCGAGTACCCATGCAGGCTCCTTTCCCATACCAAGCAGCTCTCGACAAGAAACATCAACTTGCCCCAGCCACGAGCCTTGTGGGCGCCCCCTTGGCCTCCTCCACGCCGGATTGTCTCTTACAGATACAACCCGATGGGAAGATCGGTTTCAGGGTAGCGTGCCACATGCCCATATAGCCGAAGTTGGCGCTGACGGACTATGCAGGTAATAGTCCTCGATTCAGTCTCACGGTGCAATCGCTGATTTGACACGTAATCATCCCAGCGATACCCCTTGATTCTGCGAACACTTATTACCAAAGGCATCGATTCGTCTCTTCAAGTTGCTATTTAGTGTCCATGTCTCACAACCATAGAGTTTGACAAAGATCACAAGCGACTTAAAGGACCGGATCTTTGTCCTCCTGCACAGGTACCGACAACGCCAAATACTCCTGCTGAGCGAGTCCATAACACCGTGGGCTTTCCTAATCCGCCGTAAGACTTCTTGACGTGACCCGCCGTCAGTATGGACTGCGCTACCAAGGTATGTAAAACTTTCCAAGATCTCAATGTCCTCCCCGCACGCATGAACATACTGTACTATTTCATCTAGTAAGCTTCCAAACACCTGGACCTTGATCTAAGCCAGGAGACCTCAAGTCCCAAAGGCTTTGGCTCCTCGTGCACCGCCTCGAGAGCCATCCCCAGGACCTCCAGCGACTCAGCAAAGATTACTGCATCATCGGCAAAAACAAGATCAGTGATCTTGGTGTTGCCGAGGGATGCTCCACAATCATTTTGATCTACAACATTGCCCAATACCCAGTCCATACAAGTGTTGAAAAGTGATGGGGCAAGGACGCACCCTTGCCTCACTCTTGTATTCACAGGAAAGAAGCTGGATACACCTCCCCCACAATTCACAGCACTCTCAGTCCCAGAGATAGGTAGATAGGTAGAGGTAAGAGGTAGAGGTAAGAAGGTAGATATGGGAGAAGGTAAATATGGATAAGAAAAAATAGGATGAAAAAAAAGGTAGGATAAGATGTTGATTGTTAATATGGATTAGCTAAGATATTCCAATACAATTTTAAGGGATTATGTTTTCAGGGGCGACTGTTGTAGGGAATTTTATGTTATAATAGAGTTTGGGATCGCCTCATGGGGAACAGTGGCACCTTCAGTGTTGGTGCCCTTGCCTGGTAGGGGTTTAAAACCTTGTTTAAGTCCACACATAGTGTTTGGCGCCGCGGTGAATAGGCGATGTGATTCCTTTATATGCATGTTTTTACAGACCTGTTTAATAGGGTTTATGTACCAGTATATTCTGAGTCGCGATATTATGAGGGACGTGAACGCTTATATATGCTTGCAAGTTGCATACATACGTATAGCTAACCATACATCTCTCTCTCTCTCTCTCTCTCTGTCTCTCTCTCTCTCTCAGAAGTTTTGAGAGTAGAAAAACAACTTTAGTACATAATAATAGTTGCTATAACTCGCGACAAAGTACACGATTCTTCCTTTGCTTCCAATTATTCTTTTGCACTATTTTTACGGTTTTCTGAATTTCAATCTCACATGGTTTAAAAAATAAATAAATAAATAAATATATATATAATATAAATATATATATTATATATATATATATATATATATATAAATATATAAAGGAAGAGACGTGTTAAGAGAGAGAGTCACGAGGGAGGGAGGTAGTGAAGGAAGGAAAGACACACATTAAGAAAAAGATGCACTTTGGAGGAAAGGAGACGTTGATAAAGTGTAAGAGACAGTGAAGAAGGAAAGGAAGAACTGAGGAAGGAGGAGAGATGCTGAAAAGGAGTGAAGAGTTAGATAGCCACTGTGAGGAGGAGGAACGGAGGGAGGGAGTTAGGAAGATGGTACTGCACAAGGGAGAGAGGCAATGAAGGTGAAGAAATATGCACTCAAGGAAAGAAGAAGAGAAGCACTGCAAAATTGAGATAAACTGTAGGTAGATAGATACAAATAGTAGGGGAAGGCAGAAAGGAAGATGGAAAGGACACACAGATAGTGGGGTGGAGGGAGGGATGGGGCTGTTCCTTCCTTTCTAACTTTCCGTTTCCATCGTCAAGACAGTTTCCAACACAGAATGGCCACTCTTATATTTTCCCAAAACTCTTCGTAAATGTGTGAAGTGAGCGGTCACGTTAGACTCCGGGAAGTGTCATCAGCCCAGTGTCGAAGCATTTGGAGTCTTTAGAAACAATAAACGCGGCAAGTCGGTATACTGAAGGCAGATACACGGAAGTCAGAAGTAGAGAAGCAGTGATTCTGTCTATTATCCTGAGTTGATTCAGGTATGTGTCATGAAATATCTCATTTGTCTTATACGACCATTAAATATTTCGTTTGTTTGTTTATGCTCAGTGATATCATACAATACTTAAGGTAACATTATCTCGAACAAAAAAAATGATGAATACAAAATTAAATATAGGTAAATATCAGATGTATCATGGTGGCAGTTTTGGGGAGCCTGCAGTAAAAGATTAATTGGCTAAGCATGACACAGCAGCTTTGATGATAATACGCGTTCAATGGTGTGAATGATCCAACAAGACTCGGACGATCGAGCTGATTTGTGTGAAAACATGAAAACATCACTACGTCACACATCTCTGCTTTAATCAAACTCATTCAACACCCATAAACCTTATCGCAACCTACACGTCAGTAACCGCACATAAATATGATGAGAACATCGATAACAATGCAACATGTAAAGTTAGTTGTGCGCCCCTAAGCTGGAAACTACTGGAGTAAGAGGGCTTGCGAGAATGTTATGAGAATGTGGGGAGAACATACTGTAATGAAACACTCACATCAGGCAAGAAATGCATGAGTGAAATCACCGTGTAGCCTATCAATGTGCTAAAGATAGGCTACACTGAAATAAGTGTAACCTTAAAAATCGTTAACCGTAAAGTTAAATTCAGAAAGTAAATAAATGAACAAACGGTACGATGCACTGAATGTCAGGGGCTCTAATTGCATATTTTTTAAGTCACAACGGCAAATATAGAGGCCATCTATAAATATTGAATCGAGCAAAATACAAACAAAACATTGGGCTGGCAAAGTGGAGGAAATAACAAACATCATAAAATAAACTCTAAATTACTTGAAAAATTATTGGAATATTCAGTTTTGCTACATATAAATGTGAATATGCAAAATAACTGTCCAAGGGGAGAGCTGGGTATTATTTTTATCATTAGCAAGCCTGTAATTTACGCCGTTGTTTTCTATTTCCAATCAGCAACATTGACCGAATTACTATACATATGATAATCTCTTATACACGTGTTATCACCTACATTACTGGACACAGGTGATCATCTCCGGGAGGGGGGGCACTAACTGGCACTTGTGACTTGAATAGCTGAACATTTTGCAAAACAAGGTGAACTGCATAAGAACAGACACAAAAATAATCCAATAGGTAAACATGCAGTAGTACATATGATATGAATGACCTATACACAATAACTAGTCACATAAAATTATTGCTTTCACTAAATACTATATAATATTACAAACTGTGTGTGTGCGTGTGCATGTGTGTATGTATATGTATGTCTGTGTCTGTGTGCATGTATGTGTATGTATATGTGCGTATGTATTATGTACTGCATGTATGTGTGTGTATGTATGTGTAGGTATATGTATCTGTGTATATGTATGTATATATGTATATCCATGTATAATATATATGTATATATGTATATCCCCATACGGGCCATATCTGCCGGTTGTATGTGTTTTTATGTATGTGTAGGTATATGTAAATGTGCGTATACATCATGTATGTATGTGTGTGTATGTATGTGTAGGTACATGTATATGTGTATATGCATATGTGTATATGAATGTATGCATGTGTGTATGTATGTGTAAGTATATGTATGTATTAATGTGTGTGACGTGTGTGTCCATCACCTCGACCAAGCGGCGTCATGGCGTGCCTCTCTGGCCTCACCGCGCCGCCAACCCTCCCAACACACCGCCACACTCCTCTCATTCCTCCCGCAAGTCCCACATACACCTTACCACATCCCATGAATCACTATATCTTTAGTAACATCCTTCAAACCATCATATTCCCCGCGTGCAGTGTGTGGGGTAAAACAGTAACACTAATAATTTGGATACGGCGCGGGAGGAATGGAGAAAAGCATACTGGTATTACGCCATCTTACCTCTCACTGTTGAATGTTCCCTTCCTCCTCTCCTGAACGCACTGGCACCCGCTCCAGGGACTCTACACTGACGCCAGGGTATCCACGTATCACTGCTTGAACTACTGTAGCCGTAAACACACGTAAACACCGCGCAAACATTAAAGAAAAAGGACTTGAGGGACTGCATCTTGCACACGTGACATACCGCCGCTGCCTCAGCCTGCCCAGCTCTGCGCAGCCAACCTATGGACTGATGCTTTCCTTCTGGATGTATTATATTTCATACATTAAGTGAGCCAGTTATCCTAAATTACTACTAAATATTTTATATATATTATATTAAAGACGAAAACACGTACAGTATATCCTTATCATGTAGCAAAGTAAGTGTTGGTTTCGCTGTGATGTTGGTATCTCTGTTCGTCAGTGAGGCGACATCCCTGTCAGCGGGTGTTCCGACGCATGAACTCTGACTTATATCTGATTTATTTAACGTCTAAAGTCACAACTACAACGTTATCTTAGCTATTTTCGATGTACAGCTAAATATAAGCTTAAAATAAAGGTTATAAAGTTAGAAACAAGCGAAATATTTATAAAAATGAGGTAATGTCATATGAAGTTGCTCGTAAAGCATTCAAACTAAGCAAGCAAATGCAGGCAGCAGGCAGTGTAACGAAAACTAGTGCGCCATCAGTGTTGTATTCTCCGCCGTGTTATAGTTATCACGTAATTGTGTACGCCACGACACTGAGAGAGCGACTATTATTATACTGTGTGACAAGGTGATACGTGACTGAAGTGTTTGCCTCGAGGGACTGTAAAGAAGGTGACGAGTGTTTGCTGCGAGCTTCGAGTGACTAAACGAGGTGACGAGTGTTTACTTCGAGGGAGTGTAAACAAGGTGACTGGCGTGTTTGCCTCGAGGGACTGTAAACAAGGTGACTGGACTGTTTGCCTCGAGGGACTGTTAACAAGATGACTGGAGTGTTTGCCTTGAGGGACTGTAACAAGATGACTGGAGTGTTTGCCTCGAGGGACTGTAAACAAGGTGACTGGATGTTTCTTCGAGGGACTGTAACAAGGTGCTGGAGGTTTCTTGAGGGAGTAAACAAGATGACTGGAGTGTTTGCCTCGAGGGACTGTAAACAAGGTGACTGGAGTGTTTACTTTGAGGTAGTGAAAACAAGGTGGCTGGAGTGTTTACTTTGAGGGAGTTAAAACAAGGTGGCTGGAGTGTTTACTTTGAGGGAGTGAAAACAAGGTGACTGGAGTGTTTACTTTGAGGGAGTGAAAACAAGGTGACTGGAGTGTTTACTTTGAAGGTGTTTATACAATGTGACTGGAGTGTTTACTTCGAAGGAGTGTATACAAGGGGACTGGAGTGTTTACTTTGAGGGACTGTAAACAAGGTGACTGGAGTGTTTGCCTCGACGGACTGTAAACAAGGTGACTGGAGTGTTTGCCTCGAGGGACTGTAAACAAGATGACTGGAGTGTTTGCCTCGAGGGACTGTAAACACGGTGACTGGAGTGTTTACCTCGAGGGACTGTAAACAAAGTGACTGGAGTGTTTGCCTCGAGGGACTGTAAACAAGGTGACTGCAGTGTTTGCCTCGAGGGACTGTAAACAAGATGACTGGAGTGTTTGCCTCGAGGGACTGTAGACAAGATGACTGGCGTGTTTGCCTCGAGGGACTGTAAACACGGTGACTGGAGTGTTTGCCTCGAGGGACTGTAATCGAAGTGACGAGTGTCGAGTGTTAGCCTCGAGGAACTGTAAACAAGATGACTAGAGTGTTTGCCTCGAGGAACTGTAAACAAGATGACTAGAGTGTTTGCCTCGAGGAACTGTAAACAAGATGACTAGAGTGTTTGCCTCGAGGAACTGTAAACAAGATGACTAGAGTGTTTGCCTCGAGGAACTGTAAACAAGATGACGAGTGTTTGCCTCGAGGACTGTAAACAAGATGACTAGAGTGTTTGCCTCGAGGAACTGTAACTTCAGTGGCGTACCGAGGGGGGGAGGTCCATGCGGCCATGCCCCCCCCCCCCTTTGCAAATAATAAATAATTAAAAAGAAATGACGAAACACATATAAAAAAATATATGAAAATATATATATGGTAAAACTGCATAAGCACTGCTCCAAGCTTATCAGAATGACATTACAACAGCATATAGTACACTAACATTTTACTGTACTTCATATCTGCAAAGGTTCCAGTGCAAAGACCGCACACTGAAACCTTTACAGATATGAAGTACAGTAATGTAGGCTACTATATGCTGCTGTAAGGTCATTCAGATAAGCTTGGAGCAGTGCTTATATATATATATATATATATATATATATATATATATATATTATATATATATATAATATATATATATATATATATATATATTATATATATATATTATTGACCCCCCACCCTTTTCAATTGTCTGGGTACGCCACTGACTGTAAGCAAAGTAACGAGTGTCGAGTGTTTGCCGGGTGACTGTAAACAACACACACCACCATCGTTCCCTCACCAAGCTCTGCAATCGACTCGTGAAGGTAAGGAAATTTATGTTAAATGAGAAATAACGCATTTTTTTCTTCTTAATAATCAAAATGGTATGCAAGTTTAATCTATGAACAATTAAAATGTTTCAAATGTTTTAATGCAAGACTTTCACGACTCAATATTACCGTGATGATATCTATCTCTCGTAGAATGTATTCACTTTTACAATAATGTATTACTTTATTATTATCAGAAGTGTAACAATCAAAATCTCAAGTGTGGTAGAAGTGCATGGGCCAGACGAATTACTAATGACTATACTATTAATGCATGGGCGATTATGTGTGTAGAATAGGCTGCTGATTATGATTATATCTTGATTCGATTATTATACCATACAAGAGCTTCTTAAAGTAATTGTAGCTACTCTGAGGAAAAACAGATTGTGAAGTGAGTGTCATATGGAATACTAGCCGCAAAGCCGCCCTCCGGGCGGACTTTTTGGCTAGCTCCTGCGGAGGGCTATTGGTGGGCCTGCGGCCCACCAAACACAGACTCTCCAGATAGCCCCTTCTAACTTTCATGAAATCATGGATGTAGAAATGTATATTAACGCCAACCCATTCACATCACCCCCAACCCATTCACTCACCCATTACCCATCACCCCCCACCCATTGACTCACCCATTACCCATCACCCCCCACCCATTCACTCACCCATTACCCATCACCCTCCACCCATTCACTCACCCATTACCCATCGCCCCCCACCCATTAACCATCACCACACACCCATTCACTCACCCATTACCCATCACCCTCCACCCATTAGCCATCACCACACACCCATTCACTCACCCATTACCCATCACCCCCCACCTATTCCCTCACCCATCACCCATCACCCCCAACCCATTCACTCACCCATCACCCCACACCCATTACCCATCACCCCACCCATTCACTCACCCATTACCCATCACCCTACATCAAGGTTTCCTCCATTCGAGAGAACTGGAACCCAAAATGCCAGGGGTCGCTGGCAGTTTTAACTCACTTTTTTTTATAATAAGTTGGTCTACTGGAAAACAAAATATGGGCTTATTCCACTGCACTTAAAACACAAAAGTATAATATTAAGAACGATTTTCTTCTATATGTATATTGTATAGAAGCCTGATTCTGTAAAACATTGTATATAACCAAATAACCAAGGAGGTTATAATTGAGGAGGCGAGGTAAATGCTAATCTATGATATTATATAGTCAATAACGAATGTTTAGAAGTTATCTATACCTAGGCAGTCATATTTTCCTGTTATTATTGTGTATCAATCAGATAGAAAGCCTGGAAGTGCAATGAGTCGACGCGTGAAGTCGTAATGTTTTGATTCAATCTCCCCGCCACAATCTCCCCGCCCACCACTCCCCGCCGCGGCGTGTCGCCTCCACAATTATAACCTACATTGTCGCAGCAACAGGCCGATTTCGGCATTCTTTATTCTTCGTTTTTCCAAGGCATTGCTTATTGTATTTTGACAAGCGTTTGCCAGACGCAGCAGTACTGTCTTAGAAAACAGTGTGAACATCGCCCAAATTTTACATGCCACAATATACATGTAAAAAATATATTAAGCTTTGCTACTCGAGGCGAGTAATTTGCATTAAATTGCTATTATAGAACGTTCCATCGTAATGCATGTCATCCATATAATTAGTAGAACAACAGAAGAACTATATTTTTCGGTATTCAGATGCGGTGCATCAATGTTTATCGCGAAATTAATTTATGAAAAATATTAGTCGCGGAGCCAAAACACAGTAGACCAACCTTTGAGTTAAAACTGCCAGCGACCACTGGCATTTCTCGAGTTTCAGATCATTGGAATTCTCGCAACCCACTTTTTTTCACAAATCTCGCTAATAGGCTGCTAAGAAAAAAAGAAAAAAAAGTGATCGGATCATCTCATAAGTGGGCTTAAAACCTTCCCCTGGTCGACCCGATCCCAAAACTGTGCCATATGAGGGGATTCCGCCACAGGGGGCGGCACCCAGAGCGGACAGACAGACAGACAGACACACTTTCGCTTATATTATTATAGATAGATTTTTTAAAGGTAGATAATCATTGGTGAAGGTATATCTCAAATAATTAATTATAGTTCCTTATCCTTAGGGTAGATTGACCCGCTGAAAAGTCACATATTAGGCTAATGGTTTGTCGGATTTTGTGTTGCATTAACCGAAATCGAAAGTCTGTTTGTGATTTATCCCAATTAGTGTGTCAGCTTTTTGTGATCCATTATCTGAAATCCAAAGCTTATTTGAATTCATCCCGTCATTATTTTGCTGACAGTACGAAATATGTAACTTACAAAGCATTAGTTTAAAAATTTGATGCAGATACTGACATATTTTTTTACAAGGTAATCACAGCCGTAATGATAATGATGAAAACGATAATAATGATAGGGATGATAGTGATAATACAACAATAATAATGCTATTGATACTAGACTAATGCTACTACTACTACTAAATGTAGCTAATGATAATAGGCTATTTTCTTACGTGTATTATAAGACAAATGTGATTAGAATACCTATGAGAAGTAGCTACAGTAGTTATATAGAAAATTACACTTAAACTGAGTATGTGTGAGGCACAACGTATTCAGCATCACGCTTTGCAGGGTTTTGCTTGCCTTCAAAGAGTGCTCGCATGCCTGCCTCGTAAAAGTGTGTGTTTGCTTCAAGAATAAATGCATAGGCGAGTCCCTACGCCCACACCATTACACCGTCACCGCCATCCTGTTATAACTTTAATGTTCTTGACTCGGAGTTTATATGAAAAGGAAAAAAGGAAACATGCAAGAAATACTGTGATTGATGTTAAGTAAAGAAGATGAGACAAGGGATAGTGAGAGGAAGACGAGGTGGAGAGGTTAGTGTTGACTGTAGAGGTTAGTGAAGAAGTTAGTGTAGAGGTTAGTGAAGAAGTTAGTGTAGAGGTTAGTGAAGAAGTTAGTGTAGAGGTTAGTGCAAGGACGACTAGTGGGAGGTTGTGATGAGGGGATGAGGTGAATAGACAGCCAGAGCAGGGATTTTTTTTCTTCTTCTTTTTTGCCATTAACCAGACCCATACAATATGAAAAGAAAGAAAAAGTAAGATGTGAAAAAAAATGTGGTGGGCGTATGTTGAGGTTAATATGGATAGAAAAAAAAGGTAGAATGTAGAATGTAGAATAAAAAAGTAAGTAAATAAATATAAGGAGGATGTAAAAAATATAGGGTAGCAAGAGATGTTGAAGAATAATATGGAAAAAAAAGGTAGGATGCAAAATAATGTAAGATGTAAAAATAAAAAAAGGTAGGAAGAGATGTTGAAGGTTTATTTCAATAAGGAAACAAAATGGTAGATGTTGAAGGTGAATATAGATTAGATAAGATAGTACTCTGGGGAGATATTTTAAGGGATTATGTTTTAAGAGGCGACTGTTGTAGGAAATGTTATGATAGAGTTGGGAGCGCCTCACGGCCTCGCTAGGGGAACAGTGGCACCTTCGGAGTGGTGGTGCCCTTGCCTGGTTCAAAGCCTCTGGTGTGTCCCCCCTCAGTGTTTGGCGCCGCGGTGACTAGGCGATGTGATTCCTTATAGGGATGTTTCTACAGGTTTTATAAGATTTATGTACCGGACCGGTATATTCTGAGTCACGATATTATGAGGGACGTGAACGCTTATATTTGCTTGCGAATTGCACACATTCGTAGCTAAACATATCTCTCTCTCTCTCTCTCTCTCTCTCTCTCTCTCTCTCTCTCTCTCTCTCTCTCTCTCTCTCTCTCTCTCTCTCTCTCTCTCTCTTTTTTTCTGCAGAAGTTTTGAGCGTAGAAAAACAACTTTCGTACAAAAGAGTTGTTATATCTTCTCGTGACAAGGAACACAATACTCCCTTTGCCTCCCATTATTCTTTTGCACTATTTTTACGGTTTTCTGAATTTCAATATCACATGTTTTTCTTCATAAACGGATGTTTTTTTTAGTTATGTTTATTTTTCTTTTCTTTTTTCTCCAGTGAAAGCTTTCAATAAAAGATAAGGTTTTTGGCGTATGCTTTGAAAATAGGCAAAACACGCATTAACGAGTATCAACTTTACTTCGGTGTTTTATTCGTGTTTTTTTTTTTTATGATATCCAAGCGCGTGCAGGCAAAGGTCGATGGCTGGAGTGAAGTGAAAATGAAATTGGATGAAATATAAAAAGTGAGTAGAAATGAAAGGAGGAAATACAAAACTGATAAAAGGAAATATCAATGAAAACGATCAAATAAGTGTATAGGTATAAAAACGAAAAATGAATCATGAAAAAAAAGAAAAATTGTGAGTAGCCTACAGAGAGAGAGAGAGAGAGAGAGAGAGAGAGAGAGAGAGAGAGCCCTGGGCAAGACCACACGGCCACACCACACGAACTGCTGCTACCAGGGACCATCAACTGATCGTCCCTTTTGCCAGGACGGAGACCTCTCTGCGTTCCTTCCTTCCGCCCTACACAAGAATGTGGAACCGAATGGTACAGCAGACACAGCTTCACTCTACCTCGTCACTCCAGACCTTCAAGAGTGCTGTGAACGCTTGGTTAAAGCAGCCATAGTATAAGTACCTACCTATAAACCTGTAACCTGCTTTAAGTTCAACTAGCTAATATATATAGTAGTACTGAAAATAAAAGTAATAGAATATAACAATGTAGCTACATGTAATTCATTAGTAGTGAATAGTGAATTTAGATGAATAGATATTTAGAATAGTAAGCCAGTGAGTTAAGTCGAGCTGGAATAATTTAACATTGTAAAGTCAAAATAGTTTCGATAAACGAGGCAAATACAACCTGATAAGGATAAAACTAATAAAATAAGTGTAAAAAAAAAAAAAGAAAAAAAAATAGAAGAAGAGAAGAGAGAGAAGGAGAGAAGAGAGAGAGAGAGAGAGAGAGAGAGAGAGAGAGAGAGGAGAGAGAGAGGAGAGAGAGAGAGAGAGAGAGAGAGAGAGAGAGGGGTATTGAAGAGGACGAAAATACATAGTGTGGTAGTGGTGGTAGAAGTACAGATAGTGGTGGTAGTGTTAGTAGTAGTGGTGGTAGTGGTGGTAGTAGTGGTAGTAGTGGTGCAGTCCCGAGGTACACACCACCATTACTAAAAAATCCCCTGTGTTGTTTATCGTGGTGTATCTTCCATTTACGTGCGAGGGTCAGGAAAAACTGCAGTGCGCATCGGAAACTTCATACGGAGATCAAATTTACGAGGCCACTGTAAACATAACATCAGTCCATTGCAATACCATGACTTGAAAAGCTACAATACTCGTGGGGCGTATTGTATAACGATAGATAATTCCAGATAGACAGACACAGGATAGGATGAACAGACAGACAGGTTTGAAGACTAAAACAATATCCTCATCGCAGTATACCATCCATTTCCTCGTTTATTCATCCTTTATTTTGAACCAGCATATTGTGAAGGGTCAGACCGGATCGCTACGCTAAGCCAGAGTTGGGAGAAGAGGCGGCAGTAACCACGTATCCTCTATAACGAAGGGCTGCAGGGAAAGCCATGCCATAATTGCCCCAGTGTTTTGTGTGACACGGGGGTAATTACGCCGAGGTTACGTTTGCGACCTGATTAAAAAATACTTTACTGGTTGAATGAAGGGAAAGCTGATTCAATAAATGCTGCGAATGTGTATAAGTTTACTTGAAAAAAATAGACTTATAGAGAGTAATAAGAAAGAAGTGATAAATGAGACTTGGAAAAAACGAAAACCTCCTCTCATTTTCTTATTATTATATACTTCCGCTGTTGACTCCTTCTTCTCTTTCTTCTTCCTCTTCCTCCTCTTCATCTTCATCATTTTCCTTCTCCTCTGGCCCTTTGCGCATCAAAGTCTTGAAAACTATTTAAGTTATACATAAAAGAAACGAGGCAAATACCCCGATAAATTTCGTCCTTTCAACATTGTTTTAAGGGGTAACTTATTATTTTCCCCTCGAGTCAAATATTACCATGCATAAAATGTTGTTTTATACGTGCAACTCGTAACTGGAGGAGGAAGAATATGTCTTACTTTATGTACATCTATGCACCTGTACTCTAGTAGGTGTTGCATAAAAAATAGACAAAGAATAAGAACATGCGTCTTACTTTATCTACATAATATTATTATATGCACCGGTGTCGTGTGGGCAAGTGTCTGTTTAAGCCCTCTTCACACATTCCATAATCGAACCACGAACGCGCCAACAATGCAATGCGCAGCGCCGTCATGGTCCTGGTTATGGGTCCATCGTGACCGATCGTGACGCTCGTGACGCGCTCGGCCGAGGCCACGAAAAGTTAGTGCATGCACTAAAAAATCGGGAAGCTCCCCGATGTTTGTACCCAACGCAGCGCTATCGTAAGTCTATCGTGACGCTATCGTTATCTATGTAGCAGCTTCGTGACACTACCGTGATCGTCTTATGTCTATCGTGATGATAAGAAACCGTTACGCGCGCTTTCATCCCTACCTTCCCCCCCTTTTTTGCACCCCCTTCCGCCTTCCCCCCCTTTCTCATTCACCTCCACCCTTCCTCTACTCCCTACCTCCTAGTCCCTCACCACATGGTGACACCACCCTCCCCCCTACTTCCTACCCCCTACTCCCTAAGCACGTAGAGATGCCACCTCCCCCTTGTAACCACTCACATCCCCACCAACACCACAACGCCTTCTCTTTCCCCAACCCCCCTCCCCCCGTTTCCCCACCAACACTCCCTTCTTTATTACAACCCCCCTCCCCCGTTTCCCCTCCTTCTGCATCACCATCACGTACCCACCCCTGTTTCTCCCACCTCCAACTCTACCCCCCTTCCTTCTCCATCACCATGGCAACACACTCACGTGTGAGGCATGTTGCTACTCTTGACGCTATCGTGGTACGTTCATGGTACCGTCATGGCACAGTCGTGGTTATCGTAGCTCTATCGTGAGGACAAAATGACCGTTGATTTTCCATTCGTGACGTAGTCTTACAGCTGTCATGACTCCATCGTGACCATCTTACGACCGTCATGACACATACGTACAGGCAGTTTGACATTGTTGTGAGGCTATCGTGGTTTGCGTTTATCGTGGCCAAATTTCACGATAGCGTCAATTATCAAATTGATGGCGCTATCGTGGTTCGATTATGGAATGTGTGAAGGGAGCTTTATGAGGGAATGTCTATTTACTAACAAAGGCAAAGAAAACGGGCGTTGAGGGGAATAATTACTAATATTGACTTGATCAACAAAGGCATGTCCAGGCGTACTACGACAACAAACCCGTCTTTATTTATCATTAAAGGGGGGGGGGGGGCACGAAGTGGAACACTCGCCGACGTCGGCGAGAATTCCTGAATGGGTGGGGGGAATACATACATTTCTACATCCATGATTTCAGGAAAGTTAGAAGGGGCTATCTGGAGAGTCTGTGTTTGGTGGGCCGTAGGCCCACCAAACACAGGTGGTGGGCCGATGCCCAACAATAGCCCTAATGGGTGAGTGAATGGGTGGGGGGTGATGGGTAATGGGTGAGTGAATGGGTTGGGGGTGATGTGAATGGGTTGGCGTTAATACATACATTTCTACATCCATGATTTCAGGAAAGCTAGAAGGGGCTATCTGGAGAGTCTGTGTTTGGTGGGCCGAAGGCCCACCAAACACAGGTGGTGGGCCGAAGGCCCACCAATAGCCCTCCGCAGGAGCTAGCCAAAAAGGCCGCCCGGAGGGCGGCTTTGCGGCTAGTATATCATATATGCTCAAAACCATATCTATAACTGTCGCCGATATGAATTCTCGCCGACGTCGGCGAGTGTTCCACTTCGTGCCCCCCCCCCCCCCCCCCCCCTTTAATGATAAATAAAGACGGGTTTGTTGTCGTAGTACGCCTGGACATGCCTTTGTTGATCAAGTCAATATTAGTAATTATTCCCTCAACGCCCGTTTTCTTTGCCTTTGTTAGTAAATAGACATTCCCTCATAAACAGACACTTGCCCACACGACACCGGCTATCTAGTTGGTGTTGCATAAGAAATAAATATTAAGAACAACACATCAGATCCAGTACCGTAACGACACTTCAAGAGACATTCGGAACGAGGAGCTAAGCTGGCTGGGTGTCTGGGTTCTACCTTGACTTTCCTTTTCTCCGCCGCAGCATTTCCCGGGGCGGAATAAGTACGTGGTTTCGTTTAGAGCATTTCCTTGTTAATGTGGCTCTTTCTCCCGCGGGCTGTGTTGCTCCCTCGACTTTTCTCGCCTTTAGGTTTCAGCGCATGTTCAAGATTATTTTTTAATATTTTCTTTTAGGCATATTTTCCTTTTAATTCAGCCACCCTCCTTCTTGCTTTTTTTTTGTCATTTTCATTTACGTTCACATTACATTTTGTAGATTGAAACTTTTTTTATACTATTGTGTTTATTATTTTTTGAACGATCAAGAACCATCTCCACGACATTACAGCAGCCTATTTGAAAAAAATTACCTTTCATTTTCCAATAATGAACTAAAGGATTCATAATATTATTTGTACGGACAAGAAAAAGGGTAGTTATATGGGTTAGAATAATGTTTTTTTATGTACTCTTTTTTCCCTGTACTTGACCCTTGCTTTTACTTTGTGGGTCAGGTCAAAGGAATGTGTGGCGTGTGGCGCCATTACCGGGATTGGCCTTGACGACTGCTACTTCTCTCCTCGGGACAGGCTTAGATCACACTCTTGACTTTTGCTCTGATCAAAGACTACTCTATATATAGTATAGAGTAGTCTTTACTCTGATCTACTACTTTTACTTTACAATGCTTTTAGGAAAACCTACTATACCTTTACTTTACTTTCTATTTTATTTTTACTTTTACTTATTTACTTTATCTACTACTTTTACTACTACCTTTTACTTCACTATGATCGAATAATGTGAGCTCTCTTCATACCAAAGCCTATAACATAATTATAATGTAAGAACTTTTATTTTTTACTTTCAACCCTTATGAATTTTTTTTGGCAATGTCAACGAAGTTATGATCATAATAATCTATCCCTATCTGTATTTTTTTTCATACTGTATTTTCATGGTTTTGTCTTTATCATCATTATAAAAGTGCATTATAAAAGAATACAATCATGTCGCATATGTCCATAGACGTGGGCGTTACAACCTGCTATCGTAAATGCACTTAAGAGGAAAATGCATTCCAATATTTTATCCAACTTTTTCCATTCATATATTATAATTGTTTGATTTTCAGCAATGTTATTTACTAATGGGTTTGTTTGATATATTTTCATTGCACTCCATTTTACAAAGCGGGATGGACGGGGCACTGAATATTGCCCTCCACAATTACCGGAATCCATTATTAGTGTTCAATATTTTACCCCATTATATACAAACCGATAGTAACTAACACATTAATTGATACGTGTGTATATATGTATGTATGTATGCATAGTATCATAACCTTGAAAATGTTATTGTAATTCTGTATGTAGGTTGGTGTGGGTGCTGTAAACAAGGCTCAGTGTCCTCTGCCCCAGGTAATTGCCTCAAAAATAATCCTTAATTCCATCCACCCTCACCGTGGGATAAACACAATGCCTTGATCATGCCTCCCCCTATAATGCATTGCTATTAAGGCTGAGTTATGATCTTCCAAACATGTATATCGCTCGTGGGAAATGCAATTCGCTATTTTTTTTTTGCACTTTTTTCACCACTTCATTTCGCTTAGAACGAAAGTTTTCTGAATATTTTTTGAAGATGAGTCTATTCAAAGTCTTTGTTATTACTGGTCGTGGCTTCAATTCACCCATTCGCTTATTGTTACAAGGAAATATTCATTGCGTATACTATATATAGATAACGTACCTTTCTAAATATATGAAAGTTTCAATACATGGTGAGTTGGTAGACATCACATAATTGAGTCAGTCTGTCAGTTATTGGATCCCCTCTCTTTAAATGCAATTCACTTATTCCATTTTTTGTTCATTCAAAGCCAAAATGGTACAAAGTTCGTATCCCAAAATATAAATAGTTGACAAAAAGAGACCGAAAGGTATTACTAGTTTATTTACTTACTTACTATTTATATTTATTTATATTACTAGTCTATTGAACTGTTCCCAAATATTTTGAAGGCGTCGTAAGAGTAAGCGACGTGTTCAGTACAGGTGCTTCATGAATCATAAACACGCTACACCGGATACAAAAGTCCTTCTTGCCTCGCTTCACTCAAGTTTTATTTCTTTAAATCGCTGGTGTGTTTCCAAAGCAATACGAGAAACTCACTTCCAAGTTACAAAATTTCCTGAAAGAGCAGTAAAAATGGAAACTTCATACACAGGAGAGACATAGAAAGAGGAGGAGGAGGAGGAGGAGAAAGGAGGAGGGACGGAGGAAGAAAATAAAATACTGGGAAAAGAGGTGGTAAGGGGAGAGAAAGAGAAAGAGAGAGAGAGAAACAGTCAGACAAATTGACAGACAGACAGAAAGACAAACAGACAAACAGACAGAGAGAGAGAGAGAGAAACGAGAAAGTGCTTTATTGCCTTACTAGCCATTATTATTGAATCATCCGTACACACTCTCTCTCTCTCTCTCTCTCTCTCTCGTCTCTCTCTCTTCTCTATCTCTCTCTCTCTCTCCTCGTCTCTCCTCTCTTCCCGCCGTCAGGGTGGCAAGGTTGGTAGAGACGTGAGCTTGCAATGTAGCGTCCCTGCGCATTCGGTCAGCGGTCGAGTCCGCCTAGTTCGTGCTGACGTGGCGGCGAATTAGTATAGCAATAAACCTTGTAGTTGGTACTTGCAAAGTGTCTAGATAGGATGAAAACTTATCTTATCCCTCTCTCTCATCCTCCTCTCTCATCTCTCTCTCATCTCTCATCTCCGGGATCTACTCTCTCTCTCTCTTCTCTCTTCTCCTTTTTTCTCCTCCCTCTCTCTCTCTCTCTCTCTCTCTCTCTCTCTCTCTCTCTCTCTCTCTCTCTCTCTCTCTCTCTCTCTCTCTCTCTCTCTCTCTCTCTCTCTCTCTCTCTCTCTCTCTCTCTCTGTGTTTCTCTCTTTCTCTCTCTCCCTCTTCGTCAGTAGTCCTCTTCTTCCTCGACTTCTTTTTCCTCCTCCTCCTCCTCCTCCTCCTCCTCCTCCTCCTCCTCCTCCTCCTGGTCCACATATACTCATTTGATTTTCACTATCAGTATTTTTCTACAATAAACATTTAATATTTTTTGTGTGTAATCTGGCAAGCAAAATTTTCAATGCAGTTTTGTAGGTTGGAATTTATACCATTTTTTATTCCATTCATGTATTATATTGTTATTTTACATTCATTTATGTATAGAAATTGTCTTTTTTCAATATAGTTTTTTGTGGGGATTGGGAGGGAGGAATTTTGTTACTGTAGTAGAATATATAATTAATTTTCGGATTTTCGGTTTTCGGAATTTATGTTGGAAGTATTTTTGATTAATTCTTAAGGTTTCTGTTTTTTTGGGGAAGGAAGAGAAGGAGGGATCTTGTTACTGTATTAACATGTATATTTTTTTCTTACATTGGAAGTATTTTTGATTTATTATCGAGGTTTAAATGGTTTATGTTTCTTTGGGTTAGTCATTCGTCTTCACAGTCACAACCATTTAAAAGTAAGACGATTTTTCATACAAGTTTTTACACCGAACGATGGCCTGCGTCCTTCCATTATAACTTTACTTTGTTACTTTCTGAGTACACACACACACACACACACACACACACACACACACACACACACACACACACAGCACACACACACACACACACACACACACACACACACACACACACACACACACACACACACACACACACACACACACACACACACACACACACACACATACACTCACACTCACACACACACGGACACACTCACACACACACATACAGTACACACACACACACACACACACACACACACACACACACACACACACACACACACACACACACACACACATACACTCTCTCTCTCTCTCTCTCTCTCTCTCTCTCTCTCTCTCTCTCTCTCTCTCTCTCTCTCTCTCTCTCTCTCTCTCTCTCTCTCTCTCTCTCTCTCTCTCTCTCTCTCTCTCTCATATCTCTCCTTTTTTCTCTTGTCATTTCCTTTCTTCCCCTTCTGAACTCTTCTCATATTCCTTCCATGTCTTTCTTTCTCTTTTATGTCTCCCTCAACCTTACACTTCCTCTTACTCTTCACTGAAACTCACTCCCCCTTCATCCAAGCTGTTCCCACTTCCTGCCTTTCATTCTCGCCTCTCTTCCATCTTCCTCTGTTCGTCTCTTTTACACATTCGCCCATTTTTCACCTCCGAATTCATTCTTTCCTATTTTTGTATCTTTTCTAACACGTCTCTTTCTCTCTTTCTCTCTATGTCTGTCTGTTCTGTCTGTCTGTCTGTCTGTCTGTCTGTATCTCCTTCTCTCTCTCTCTGCCCAAGTCAAATTAAGTTTAATCAATGAATACAAGCTTGAAACTCACACATATAGTTATATAGTTAGCGAGTACAGTAAAAATATAACTTAATTGCACAGTAATTGATTGTCAAAAAAAGATAATGTCGAAGCTTATAAGATATAACATTCTTACTTTCGTTTGTATGATGAAATGAAACTCGGTTAAACCTGTAGTTGAGTAAAGAAATATTCCTTGCTAAGAAAAAAGAAAGAAATATGTGAAATAATAAATAATGCGTGTAATCTTTTGTGTATTTCTGTCTTGATTAACCTTGATTGGTGTTTTAAAAAGTAGGATTATGGATGGAAGTATTTAATGAGGTGGTCTTATAGTATTATTCATCGCCCTAAATACAAGTTCACCGGTAATTTTCTTATCAGCCAACGCCTTCCCTCCCTTCGTCCTTGCAATTATACTGTCATTTAATCTTATTCCTCCCTCTCCCTTTCTTCCGCCATTCTTCACCCTGCTTTCACTTCTCCCTCTACATTGCTGTTGTCATTGCTATTGGTATTATTATAATTTTCATGATCATTATTTTTGTTGTGATTGTTATTGTTATTATTATTATCATCATTACTATTATCATCATCATTATTATCATATTTTTGATGCTACCAGTTCTATTAATGCTACTATAGTTACTACTCCTACTACTACTACAACTAATAATAATAATGATTATAACAATCATAATGTTAATATCAATAATAATGATAATGAAATATTAATGGAAGAGCAGAGAAGTTGTGTTGGGAAGTAATCTCATTATACGACTCAAGATTAATTAGCAAGTAACCAACATGTAGAGGTGAAACATTGCCTACTTGACGCTTAGCGGGCTTAACCTAGCCGTCACTTCCCCTGCAACGCCCTCGCAGGGAAACACGCGTCAGGTGCCGTGAAGGACACCGGTGGGCGTGTAGGGCAGCGACACGTGGCAGGCAGGGACTTGGAAATGTTACCGTATAAGATAATGATTATGGTTAGTGTTTAGGTTAGGTTCTACGACGTCGTAGTAACTAATACGTCGTAAAACCTAACCTAAACATTCATCTACAAAACATAAGATATAAGGAAACACCTCACCATGCGTGTAATAACTGTTAAGGCCGTGTGCATTATTTTCTGGAAGCACCAACGTAACGCTGTGACTGTCCACGCCAGAACAATTATGGTAATTATGTGCTGCATTTAAAAGAAAACATCATAAGCTCGAAAACTACAAAGCCAGTCAGCATGAAAGTCACCCTTGAGTTTGACCTTCTCATTTGCTCCAATCTCTTCATAATTAAATAGTTTGCCTTGTACGAGATAAAAGCCAATGAATGTTCAAATTATGTGCAATAATTATCCTTTATATAATACAAGTGGGATCTCACTCCCTACAGATTCCTGAAACATTCACTGCCTGTCTCTCACTTTGCCACGTTAATGTCAAGTTATAAATCATGACTAATTGATGTAAAGCCTTTGACCTATTGATCTACCTACGTGTGCTGACTTTGGGTGTTTCGCTCCTTCTCTAGTAGCTCCCTTGTATTTACCTAGTACCCCTTTAACTACCCTTATTGCCTCTGTAGTTCCCTTGTAATTGCCTTGTACCAACGTAACCCCATTTCATTCTCCCTCGCAAATTAATCACACACAACTACTGTTTCTACGTGCACTTGAAACACCTACATAATTACTACACCAACATACCCATAGCAATTTGTAGTTATTTCAAAGTGAATTATTATGTATCACTGTGGTGCATGTAGGACCTCACATGAACCTTAAATCCTGAAGAAAAATATATGGTTGTCATGATTACACCCCGTTATTAGAGGCAATTGAAATAGATGGGAAGACCTTGACCTATACCAAGGGGTCAAGTCTGATAATTATGTACTGACCCATTGTACCTCATGTTGCTATATCCGGAGCAGTTACAGTGGGGAGATTAAAACACATTGTGACCGAGTGGCGTTCTGGGGAGCTTTTTATTTTTATGTTAGTATTAGGTGGATCAGAGAGAGAGAGAGAGCAGAGAGAGAGAGAGAGAGAGAGAGAGAGAGAGAGAGAGAGAGAGAGAGAGAGAGAGAGAGAGAGAGAGAGAGAGAGAGAGAGAGAGAGAGAGAGAGAGAGAAGAGAGAGAGAGAGAAGAGAGAGACAGAGAGACAGACAGACAGACAGACAGACAGACAGACAGACAGACAGAGAGAGAGAGAGAGAGAGAGAGAGAGAGAGAGAGAGACAGAGAGAGAGACAGAGAGACAGAGAGACAGAGAGACAGAGAGAACATGAAGAAAAAAATAACAAAGGAAAGGCAGTTTGAAAAAAGATCAAAATACAAAATGAAAAAGAAAAAAAAAATAACTTTTTTCATAACAATGCCCAGGTACTTTAAACGGTTAACCAAGCTTTTATCCCTTTAATCCCCATGCTAATAGCCGTCACCGTGCGTTGCGTGGCCAGGTGATAACGAGGGGCAGGTACAAACTTGAGCCTCGTAGTCACAACCAGTCACAGAACATAAGAAGCATAAGAAAATAAGGAAGCTACAAGAGGCCGTGAGACATACACGAGGTAGTTCCTGTTACTTAACTCTACCTATATCCACCTTTCATCCCCATCCATGAATTTATCCAGATTCCTTTTAAAGACTCCAATAGACTCCGCATTGACCACCTGACGACTGAGTCCATTCCAATAATTTTAGTCCATTCCAATCATTTACCACTCTATTTATGAACCAGTTTCTTCCTATTTATTTTTTATTATAGTATTTTGGTTCCTCTGTCACATAATCCATTTTCTTTCATAATTTTCTCCATCATGCATAGAGTCATCATTCCAGTGCTCATCATCCTTTCCATTGTCGTCACGCTGGCACATTATCACTAAACAGAATCATTTACCCGAACACCCATTTTGAACCACCTATTTGTGAACCAGTTTCTCCCTATGTGAACCAGTTTCTTCCTAAAATTTCTCGCTCACAGGCAGGTAGGAAGCCAAGTCGAAAGCCTCACAGCGGAATCCCTTGAATTATAGAAGCAAGAATGACCTTATCCTCCTATATCATCCATTACTATCTCTTATTACTTCTATTATTGCCATTATACTCTTCTTATTATCCTATCATATATGTGAAGGCTGTTCAGTAGTAAGGAGTTTGATTAGTAACGTTATTGTATGTTATATCATGTTTTCTTTCGTGGTAATGCTGTTTGTATCCTAGACTAAAAGCTAGGTGATAAGACTGATTATTTTAAATGTTCTCTAGTGATGTTTTCATGCAGGGATTAAGATCTATTGTTGTAAAAGATAGGGTAGAAATTTGGTAAAACGCGATTATTTCGGGTTCATTAAAAAAGATCTAGTAGAAATCTAGTAAAACATCCAGTAAAAAATATATAGTAAAATAATCTAGTAAAAATATCTAGTGAAAAAAGAGTACAAATCTAGAAGAACGTGATTCCTTCCAGTTCATAAAAAAACCATCTTGTAAAAATCTAGTCAAACATTCTAACAAAAAAATGAATAAAAATCTAGAAAAACGCGATTCCTCCCAGTTCATAACAAGTACGCAAAGTGTGGAGTCGCCGCCGCATAAATGACATCAAAGCATCATAGCTTGTTCTTCCTCCTGACAATATTTTTCCTCTTCTCACCGACATAACATTAAATTGAAAGACACGACCGGGTTACCTTAGCAAATAAGATTAAATTCCACAGACATACCCTTCATCATGGTTTTTATTATGTTGACTTCAGATCATAATATAAGTAGCAGTAGCAGTGTTTGGTATTTCATTATTGTTGATGAATTTTCAGATTTTAGTAGCTGATTAAAAAAAGAAAAAAAGAAAAAAAAAGAACAAAATGGATAAAGCAGTGAAAACATCCATTTTGTACAACATTTATAAACTCAAAGGATCTTTAGTATTTTGTATTCTTCAGTCTTTTGTATTCCTTCGTGTAACCTCGTTGTTGTGCCGCCTTATCCCCAATACTCAATTCCTCTTCCTCTTCCTCTTCCTCTTTCTCCTCCTCCTCCACCTCTTTCATTCTTTTCTTTGTATTTTTATCCTCCTCCTCCTCCTCCTCTTTTATTTTTTTCTTTGTTTTTTTCTCTTCCTCCCTTTTCATTCTTTTCTTTGCTTTTTTCCTCCTCCTCTATCATTCTTTTTTTGTTTTTTTCCTCCTTTTCCCCTTTCGTTCTTTTCATTTTTCTTCCTCCTCTTCTATCATTCTTTTCTTTGTATTTTTTCCTCCTCCTCCTCTTACTCCTCCTCCTCCTCCTCCTCCATTAGCATAGCGATACAGGGATATATCGCATATCATTACAAACTTTCATCCAATTCATCAACGAGTTATCAACTTTCAGTCTTAATTGAAATTTTATAATGGCGGCATTAAATTTGAGGACCGACCGAGGCTGTCTTAGTGAGTGGCATCCATCTTACCCTTGAATCCCAGACCTTTAAGTACCCATATCAAAGAAAGATCTATTGTTATTGTGGCTATACTTAACTTATAACCTTTGACCCTTGAATACCAGACCTTTAAGTACCCATATCAAAGAAAGGTCTATTGTTATTGTGGCTATACTTAACTTATAACCTTTGACCCTTGAATACCAGACCTTTAATTACCCATATCTAAGAAAGGTCTATTGTTATTGTGACTTCACTTAACTTTGCTTACACTTTACCTTTGCATCTATTAAGGAGGTTGAAAAGGTTAATTTATTGTTATTGTGGTTGCGCTTAAAATATCACCTTTTTCATATATTTAGGAGGCTGAAAAGGCTTTGGATCGTGAGGTGCAGTGACTTAGTGTTCATCTTCTTACTCATGAATAGTCGACGAGTTAAACAAAACAACTCATAACTCAATAGGTAGCCTCAAGATGAAAATAATATGATACAAGGTATAATGGCGGGTCATTTTAACATGTACAAAAATCATACTGCGCTGTCTGGCTATTTACTTACCTTTGTGAATATATTTCGAGCATAAGACAGTGTTTTTCTACGTATTGTCTATTTATCTATTCATATATTTTTTTTTACTTCAGAGGACTAACGAAGCGCAGAAAAAAAGCAACAAAAAGGCCACTAAAAACAAATTCCCATTAAGCAGACAATAAGAGATTTAAACAAAGACAGACAGTATGAGACTTGAAAGGTGGGCCAATTAAGATAGGAAGTCGTTTTGAGGGAGCAAGATAACGAAGCAAAACACAGAACTACTAATACAAAGCCAAGTTATTTAAGGAATCCCTAATGATTCATCTCATCAAGGAGTCCATATCACTTCTAATTAGATCAGTAACGCCTTAAATTAACCGCGAGAGGAATGGATATAAAATGTCCTTGAATAATTAATAAGTGTCATTATTTTTAGCATTCTATAGATTGTTTATTTTTATTGGCTTTTCTTGCTGCATTTTTCCCTCGGTGTTTAGTGAGACGCAGCTTCTCGCCCTGTATATTTGTGTGTGTGTGTGTGTGTGTGTGTGTGTGTGTGTGTGTGTCTGTGTGTGTCTGTGTCTGTGTGTGTGTGTGTGTGTGTGTGTGTGTGTGTGTGTGTGTGTGTGTGTGTCTGTGTCTGTGTCTGTGTGTGTGTGTGTGTGTGTGTGTGTGTGTGTGTGTGTGTGTGTGTGTGTGTTGCCTCTGCATTGATCAGCCAAACAAACAATATAGTACCCCGTTGCCTTGACAGTAACAAGTATAGGACCTGTCGTGTTAGTCTCTCCTTTCCTCCCTCCCTCACCTTACTCTCTTTCTCTCTCCTCCTCCTCCTCCTCTGTCTAACTATTCTCCTCTCCTTCATTTCCTTGTTTTCTCATCTCCTCCAGTTTCTTGTTCTTCCCTTCCCTCTTTTTTTCTCTTCCTTCTCCTTTTTCTTATCTTTTTTTCCTCGTGTCTCCTACCTTCTCATTTTTTCTCTCCTTTACTTCTTTCGATACCTAGGTTTTTATTCTCTCTTGCTCTTTCTTTCCCTGTTATGCTGCTCTCTTTTACTCCTTTTTTCCTCTTCTTTGCACCCACTCTGTAACACTTTTTCTGCTCCTTCCCCTCTGCCTCCTTCTTCCTCTAAGCCTTTCTTCTAATCCCTCAGCAAGCTTTCCCTTCATCTCTCCTTTCGTCTTCTCATCGCCCGCAGGAGTCTTCGTATTGTATTGTGTTTGTGTGCCATGTACTACGTAGCTACCAGGACTGTTTGTGTGCCATGTACTACGTAGCTACCAGGACTGTTTGTGTGCCATGTACTACGTAGCTACCAGGACTGTTTGTGTGCCATGTACTACGTAGCTACCAGGACTGTTTGTGTGCCATGTACT
>JACEEZ010020968.1:928087-948087 GCA_016584305.1 Chionoecetes opilio
AAAAATGACTCAATTAGGACACGTAACACTATAAACAAACATCAATTAGATAAGCATCAGGACATGAACACTCCCATTACTACCCTAAAACATTAATAGCGGACACAAAGACTTTTTTTTTTTACATCCCGTCGCTCCGGGGGACACGCGGGCTATTTGTGCTCCACCATTAAGGCAACAAAAGGCTTAAAAAAAAGAGAATAAAAAGAAAAATGGCACAGAAATAGCGGCATATCCACTAAGTGACGGCCATGCATGCGTCACATTTCCTTCCTCTTGTTACTCTTCGTTATGTCTTGTTTCGTTATGTGCTTTGAGTTATTATCATATGTTTAAGGTTATTCATTTTTGTATAGTTTATCATATGGATTTAAAACACATGCTACCTGGTTTTGGTTTTACTGTATATTTTTTGTCTCTGATTTCTTTTCACTTCGTATTCGTTCCCTGTTGTTATTCTTGCTTTGTTATGTCTTGTGCTCCCCCTTCTTCCTAAAAGCCTGCAACACCTCCACAGGCTCCACTCCTTTCGTTTGGTTACCTCTTCTCTCCTCCTCCTCCTTGCTTTCTCCTCCTCCTCTTCTCCTTTCGCTTCGTCACCTGTTCTATCCACCTCCTTCTTGCTCTCCTCTTCCTCCTCCTCCTCCTCCTCCTCCTCCTCCTCCTCCCTCCTCCCTCCTCCTCCTCCTCCTCCTCCTCCTCCTTTCCTCCTCCTCCTCCTCCTCCTCCTCCTCCTCCTCCTCCTCCTTCTCATGACGAAGGCACGCAACCACCTTCTACGTGTGGTTCCTGCCCCTCTAAACACGTTTCCGCCTGCCGTATATCTGTTAATCACAGTCGCCTCCCTGATATCATGTGAATCAGACGAAAGCTAATGCTCTTATATTTTTGCCTTTTTTGACACGCGAAGTTTTAGTACTGTGTGTGTGTGTGTGTATGTGTGTGTGTGTATGTGTGTGCGTGTGTGTGTGTGTGTGTGTGTGTTTTGTGTGTGTGTATGTGTGTGTGTGTCAGAGCCATAGATACGGTTTAGGTGTGTGTGTGTGTGTGTGTGTGTGTGTAGGTAGGGTGAGCTATGTATAGATCTGGGAAAGCTTCATGTTTTTACGTGTATGTCTGTCTGTCTGTCTGTCTGTCTGTATGTGTGTGTGTTCGTTGATGTAATGGATATTATACCAGCTTTGCGCCCTTTATAATGTATTAATGCCATGTGTTGCATGTTAGTTACTTAATAGTATACCGTCACCGTAATGCTAGTATTAACAATTGGTTTTTTTCCTCTGTTATATCTATCTGTCTCTATTATAATGTCAGTCCTGTCATCATATTTACATTTGTTTTGTTTGTGTTAGTCTCACTATTTTTGTTATCCTGTTTTGTTTCTCTTGTTTTACTGTAGGTCTTTTGTCCTCGTCAGTTTTTTTTGTCTGTTTTATTTTTACATCATTTTTGTTAGTATTAATCTCACTCTTTGTTTTCCTGTTAATCTCTTTGTCAGTTTCTCTTGCTTTACTGTCTGTCTGTCTGTGGGTCTTTTGTCTACCTCGGTTTTGTTTGTCTATTTGTCTTTCTGTGTAACTCTTAATCTTTGCTTCTGTATTTCTTGTACGAATATGTTATCTCTCTCACTCACACACACACACACACACACACACACACACACACACACACACACACACACACACACACACACACACACACACACGCACACGCACGTACGCACGCACGCACGCACGCACGCACGCACGCACGCACGCACCAGCACGCACGCACGCACGCACGCACGCACGCACGCCACGCACGCACGCACGCACGCACGCACGCACGCACGTACACACACACAACACACACACACACACACACACACACACACACACACACACACACACACACACACACACACACACTGAGAGGGTGAAACTAGCGATCGCGAGCCAGCTCGCGTGGACAAGACCATGGGTGAATGACGCACACATCTATAACATACACCATCTTGACGTGGAAAGTAAGGAGACAAGATCAATATTTCTCCCACTATACTCTCGGGGGCCAGACAACTAAGCTCCCTCGCTCAAGCCACAATTTAGGGCTGGAAAATATACACTGGTTTATAGAAATATGAGCCATAAAGAGAATAGTTCATTACCTAATAATAGAGGATGTGGAGCCTCACTGATAATGGACTCTGAGGGATTATGGGAAGGGATTTACAAAGAACTAGGAAGGGAGGAAGGGAGGGAGGGTGTGATGAGGGTGGTTGAGGGTGAATAGGGTGCCTTTTAAGAAGGGAGTTTGTGGTAGTTATTCACCCTGTACCCATTTATTTTCAAGGGTTTTATTCTATGTTTAAGGTGGTTTATTTGGTCTAGTTTGTCATATGATTTTAGAACGACTGGCACTACTTCTTGTTGGTCTTGGTTTAATTGTTTATTTTATTCTCTTTTCTTTTCACTTCAGGTCTATTTATGTAAGAGTTCCTGTTTTATTTTGTTAGTTATGTGGAATTTTTTATGATTTATGCTGCTATTTGTTTTTATGAGGAGATAATATGACATGAGTACATTGCACACACACACACACACACACACACACACACAGACACACGCACACACACACACACACACACACACACACACACACACACACACACACACAACACACCACACACACCACACACAACACACACCACACACCACACACCACACACAACACACACCCACGCAATACACAGCGCGCGCGCGCGCGTACACACACACACACACACACACACACACACGCGTACACACACACTTTCTCCTTCCGCTGGTTTGCAGTTCAACTTTCCTGCCGCTTCGTAATCTTCGTAATTGTTTTTTCACTAGTGTCTCCAGTGTTCAATCTCCATGTTCACGTGTTTGTGAGTAAATATTCATATATACTACAATAATTTTTATATACAACAAGTAAATGCGTACGTATAGTGCATGTGTACGCCATTAACCAGTAAAACTAAGGTTCCCAGAGTTGGATGCGACCCGCTGACCACCGAGCCAGCCCCTCACACCGCCACGACTGGTGTTCACATGACACTACTTAATCATTGCTTTGTTTACCTCACAACCATTATGTGAGTTACTAGTCACTCCAGAGGGTCTCCAGAAATAGGAAGGAAGCATATAGTTTAGTGCGAGGGAGGAATAGAAGTTTGGATGATGTGTTCAAATATATCTTCCTTACATACTTAGTAGGCGCTCCATAGCTCAGTGGTAAAGTGTTGCTGTTTCTATGCAAAACACTTGGGTTCGAATCCCCCACACTCCAATAACAGTTATCTTTTACCGACCTCGGACCCCGCCACCTCCCCGTCCATGGATCTGCCTCTCTGTATGTTTGTTGAACCCTTAATTTGTAAGAAATAATATTCACTATTGTAAGGTCAGTTTTGTTTTTTACATCAAGTCAATTAGACTCATAAAGTGATGATTAGCTACTTGTCGCTTAAATTAAGCTTAAATGTTTCTTTGTTGTGTGCAAGGACATACAACATCACATAACACACACACACAACACGCACACACACACACTCACAGCCACACCACACACACACACACACTAACACACACACTACATCACACACGACACACACACACACACACACACACACACACACACACACCCCACACCACACACACACACACACACACACACACACACACACACACACACACACACACACACACACACACACACATCACTACCATTAACATAGAATTGCCTATCAAAATACATGAAACCATATCGACGCGTTAGTTCAAACAATCACAGCCCTACCATTATTATCCTCTGTAACATTTCACGCAGGTATTATAAACATGAAACTCCCGTAATTGGCATTCAACTCATATTTACGACATGGAAGGCAAATAAGACTCGGCCTGTGCCAACTATTATCGCAAGCGCGCGGCCAATTTGGCAGCTGATATGAGGGTATTAAAGATTTTGTGGCCGAGATGAAAGGCTGTTAAAATGGAGACTAGTTGTGTTGAAACCCCGGAACTGCGAGCAATTATGAAGAACTATACAGACCTTTGGAAATTCGGAAATACAGTACGTACGAAGATAGCACGATAAAAGAGGACTAGTGATGTTAGGAAGAATATAATGTAAGTTACAATGGATAACTTAGGGAATAAGGGTAAGCAGGGTATAATAGTTGGAAAATTCATATCTACAGTGACGTTATGTTACTATAATAGAAAAATATGATATACCTACTTATCGTGCATATTTTTAATGAGGGTCAGAACAATATAAATATACTCTTAGTCAGGATTTACGAGTTTATCGTTGTAGTGATCGATTTATTAAAGGTGCATACGGCTTATGGGGCCATAGTACGGGGGCATACGCTGAGCTGCGCGTGGCCTCGGTGCTCATCTTCGTCGCATAAGCCCTTGAGCCTGTGGCGGGTGACAACCCGCCACCCCGGGACACAGGGCTAGTGTGACATCCGGGTTACCAGTTAGTCAGTTACCTTCCTCAGATTTCTCCAGGTACCCATTTATCGACCAACCCCGAAAGGAAGGATGAAGTTTGGGCTGCACGCCGACTGCCTTGGCCGGAATTCGAACCCGGGCCCTTGGATTCGTAGCTAGGCGCCCGAGCCACTACACCACGGAGGCGCATAATCAATTTATTGATCTAGTTTTATTTCGATTTATTTATATTTAATTGATTATATCTATTTTTTTATTTAGATTTAGTGATTTATTTAGTGAAAGGCAGGATCAGAAAACGGGAAATATTTATGAATTAGTGCAAAGAAAACTATACTTTACTTCACATGTAAATTATGGGGTTAAATCATTAATGGAAGTGTGTGGGAATGAGGTCTTGGTGCTATTATGGCACTACAGGAAGGGAGTTAAAAGCAATTTATATCCGCACGTACGAAGAGGTGTAAGCTCGTTAATGGCCTAAAGCGGATGTGTGTAAAGCAAGGGATGAAGAATTAATACAGCGAGCAATTCTTATTCTTCTCAAGACACCGGAGCCAACTTTTGAACGTCCACCCATAAACTAGCGGCCAGAAGACTCGCTATTCCTGTCCCTCCTAACCCCTTCACGCCCAGATCTTTCCTTTGCTATAAAAAATCGTATGTTGTCGAGCCATAAAATTACGAAAAGTAACTGAATATAACAAATTAGTTAGTCGACAAGGACACTAAACAGGTCATATCTATAAAATATTGCTTATATTAACAAAAAATCGTCAAATGGTATATACAAGATATGTTTCCTCGGCTTTCCTATTTTTGTTGTGACCTTTTTTCTGTAACTTTTTTTCCTGAGACTTTTTCCTTTGACTTTCTTTCCCTATAATTGTTTCCTCGTGCCCCTTTTTTGCCTCGTAACCCCGCCACTTCATCGCCGCCCTGATGATCCTGCCTTGCTTTTATCTGTCTGTAATGTCCCTCAAACGTGTTCGTACGTGTGGCATTAGCCGGTGAATCACGAGGTGCTGTGTGGATAATTTTCCTTCTCTACACGGTTCGTTATCCTACTGTCTTGTGTGTGTGTGTGTGTGTGTGTGTGTGTGTGTGTGTGTGTGTGTGTGTGTGTGTGTGTGTGTGTGTGTGTGTGTGTGTGTGTGTGTGAAGAGGAGGAGAGAGAGAGAAGAGAGAGAGAGGAGAGAGAGGAGAGAAGAGGAGAGAGAGAGAGAGAGAGAGAGAGAAGAGAGAGAGAGAGAGAAGAAAAAAAATCCAATTAAGTTATTAATATATGGAAACTGTAGGTATATTAATACGAGAAAACAAGATAGGATAGATATACATCAAACCCACCAAAATGGGGGCATATTGACTTCAGCAGACAATCATAAGGAGACACACTAGAGGAAAGGACCGTAAGGCCGAGCATAAATAACCGTGCACTTGTGCCTCGCAGGGCAACAAAAGTCTTATGAAGGAATATAACAAGTGGGTAGCGGCGACCTACACAGCACCCGAGGGAAGTAAGTTTCGGACAGTCACTGAGCCCACTGGCAATCCAAGGGAAAACGTGAAGCAGCATCTGGCTAACGAAGTCTGCCGTTAGGTTTCCTTGAAGCAGACGGGGACGATGACGAAGAGGGAGTGCCGCGTTGAGGCGCGCCAGGTGAAGGTACCTCTGGACTGAACCGAGGCCTCCTAGAACTAGGAGGCCTTGACTGAACCCCTCGACGCGAGAGGCGAGAACATCCAGTGACCCCAGGAAGCCGGTGATACTATATAGCGTTGATGAGACTCAACAAGAGTCAAGCAAGGGTGCGCTGCAGGGATGGTGTGCAGATTGGCGGACTGTCGTAGCGTGCCCCATCCTCATCAAAACCAGCTTCAACCGATGTGAACCAAGACGACAGAGAGGCGACGCCCTCTCAAAGGGCAAGCACTTCCGTAGAATCAGTAGGGGGAGAAGCTGGAGAAAACGTCACGCTCCTTGCACAGCGCATGCACAGACGCGGGAATCTCTGACAGGAGGGGTCTGGCCAGGTGCATGGGACACTTATGGCAAACATTCGGCAAAGTTCATAAACTCTTAAAAACATTGGTAGCACTATGCGGACGACTGGGTCTTACTGTTGGTCTCTGCCAAGGCAGGAGGGTGGCAGCTTGCTAGAACCCTCAAAACTACCTCAGAAACGGGAAAACTCTCACGGTCCTGTGTATCTCCAGAGCCAGCAATGGCGGATAAAAAGAGAGAGAGAGAGAGAGAGAGAGAGAGAGAGAGAGAGAAGAGAGAACGAGAGAGAGAGGAGAGAGAGAGAAAGAGAGAGAGGAGAGAGAGAGAGAGAGAGAAGAGAGGAGAGAGAGGAGAGAGAGAGAGAGGAGATATGATCAATAAATAATAATTAGAAGGATTTATATCGCGCCTCAACACCTGGTCTAATCCCGGCCTGCTCGGTAAGCCACTCTGGCCTGGCGATAATGGAGGGAGAACGGATTCCCATTAAGTTGGCGGCGGTAATTCAGCTTTTAACAAGGTTGGGATGATTAAGTTTAGGGTGGTGATTGCTCGCCAGACCATCCAAGGAGATACAAACTGATGCTTATAAATAGAAGGCGGGAAGAAAATATTCAGAGTAGCAAAATAGCAAAACAACAGCCAAGGTTTTTCATGAATATATACTTTTAATGTGCTTAAAATATAGTGCTGCAGTGAACTTTTATGTACCAGTGTTTGTGATGGAATTAATGCATCAGTGTCATTAGTCCACTTGTTAATTGAATATTCTTCCTGTGAGGAGATTATAATTAGTAAATATGCCTGAGGTGGCTTAGGTATTAATATTGTGAGTTATCATGGTACGTTATATATTACAGAGTGAGGTCACTGCCATCATCATAATAGAAAGTTTACACAATGTTTATATAATGAAGTCATGCGCTAGAGTCCTAGACTATTTAATATCAACATTGTTATATTGTTATTGCTATTCCCGCCTTGCACAATATTAAGCAAGGCGGGATAATCAGCACTCAAAAAGATTACCAACATTTACTAATACCACAAATGACCGTGCAATTATGACAATTATAAGCAGATTATCGTCTATAAATCCAGACTTTGTTAAGGCGTCGCGTTCCAGACGATGGTGACAGGGAATGACAGGAAAATATTTACTTGACGGGGGAGGGTGAGCATGAGTTTTTTCTTTTCTTTTCTTTTCTTTTTGCTATGATATATTTACCTCACGTGTATTAAGGAAAACGACGTCGACTCTTGTCATACCTCGCGTCTTCTTTGTTGACTTACCTGTTGATGAATGATTTAGCAATGGGAAGCTAGGCATGTATTCTTCGCGTTTTTTTTCATGATATTATTTTTGTTTCATGAATCATACGCTAAATTTGGAGTAAAATTTAAGTTCTCATCATTTTTGTGGACGAGGAATATGCTTTTTCCTTTGTTCCATATACTTTATTCAAGGCAACGTTATGTATGTTTTTTGTATTTATATCTAAAGTGTGCATATTACTGTGCGACAAAGCTATTTTCATTAACATACAGTCATACACACTCAATGTTAAGCGCCAGAGGATTAAAATACCATCACTTGTATACATAGTGATTACACGTGGGTACCATTAGGAACATATTTTTAATTACTCATAAAATGAAACTACAATATGACAGGTTTGACCGAATAAATATGCGTTGCTTTTAACATGACGGATTAATCATATGACCATTCCCTCCCACACCATAATGAGGATAGGTAGGAAAAAAAAGTTAGACCAGGTGAAAGTCAATAGAGACACGACAAGCACCGCCCAGTGAGATTGAGTCCCTGGAAATTGCCCCCGACCCAAAAAAAAAAAAAAAATCCAGGGAGTCACACCCAATTATGAATCACGCCATTAGGTCATAATTAAGATACAAAAAAAAAAATGAGTATCCCTAGAAATTGCTCCGCCTCCAAAAAAAAATTCCAGTCACACTTAATTATGAATCACGCCACTAATTAAGATACAAGAAAAAAAAGGAAAAGAGAGGAGTGTCCCTAGAAATTTACCCCCCCAAAAAAAAAAAAAAAATTCCAGTCACACTTAATTATGAATCACGCCACTAATATGATACTGGAAGAAAGAAAGAGAGAGAGAGAAAATAGAGAGATAATAGAGAGATAGAAAAAGAGAGAGAGAGAGAGAGAGAGAGAGAGAGAGAGAGAGAGAGAGAGAGAGAGAGAGAGAGAGAGAGAGAGAGAGAGAGAGAGAGAGAGAGAGAGAGAGAGAGAGAGAGAGAGAGAAGAATACCTTTGCGATGAAAACCTCAGGGCGGATCTGACCACACCACAAAGACTCCTCGGACACCACTTGGAAGATCAACTTTACGACTTCCATAAATAAGCTTCACTCTCTCACACATCCTCATTTAGGGCCATAATTCTAGTGTGTTATGGGCCACAATTATCCAAGAATAGGACCCCTGGAGAGGCTCGTATATTCTTAACATGCTGGAGGTCGCGTGTTTGCAGGTGTGGCGAGGTTAAGGTTAGACCAAGACTCTTAACTACCTGATTTACACCTGACTAAAAAGGTTGTGAATATGAGGAAGAAAAGAGGATGATTTACTAGATTTAAGGCGGAGTCTCAGAGTGTGAGGTCGTGGCTATCTAAAAGGATTGAAAACTGTATCTTATTAATTTGATTCAGATTTAAAGGCTGACTAAAAATGGATAGGTAATACTCAAAGACACCTAAAGAGGGAAGTAGGGAATAAGAGCAAAGATAGTAAAGAGGTTAAGAGTAAAATTAAGATTCCTATGAGAGAAAGTAAGAAATATAGTGAAAATAGAAATATAGAACTTGTAAAATGTCTAATGTTAAGATATTTATAAATAGATGAAAAAAAAATGTAGTGTGAAATATCCATTGTTAAGACACGACAAGGATGCAATAGATGAAAAATATTGAAACTACCAAGGGATAGGGGGGGGGGGCATCAGTAGAGCGTAGACTCGCCGAATATGAAAAAAGTAAAAAAATAAAAAAAAAAAAAAAATATAAATATTTATATAATGTCTATATTAAGATATTATATAAATAGATAATATATAATATAATGTATATGTGATATATATATTATATAGATACGATAAATATATAATATATGATATAAATATATAAATATATAAGAACTATATATATATATATATATATATCGGATATATATAAATAATATATAATAAATGTATAAAAATATATATATATATATGTATATATGTATATATATATATATATATATATATATATATATATATATATATATATATATATATATATATATATAATATATATATATATATATATATATATTATACACTCAGTATGAGCGCATACCTCCGGCCGAATACTTCATCAATTGGTTGCCATGGCAACAGTTGCCAATAGATTTCATCCACAATTAAATCAGTTCTTCCTTATACCAAATAGACTTGGTATACCGAGTTTGCTCCAAATCTATTCGTAACTTTTCGAGAAATCCTGTACACTAACAACAGACAGACAGAACAGACAGACAGACAGACAGACAGACAGATCGGGGTGAAAACATAAACCCTCCAACTTCGTTGGCAGAGGTAAAAATATGTATAACCTGTGCTGGGCAGGCGCACAATGCGCACCGTTGCGTTCTGGTGAATTTCATTTGCGTATTGCGCACTGCACGAGACCTTGCGCAATATTGCGCTCCTGCTCATAAAAGGGAGGTGCGCACCTGTCTTGTGAATTGCACACTGCGTAATCCCCAAGACAGGTGGTCTTGGGAGCTGCCCGCATGGCTGGACAAGGGATGGGGGAGGCTCGGGTGGGTCGCGAAGGTTCTGGATTATTGGGAGAAGGGGAGCAGCATTTTATATTTCTTGAAATGCGCTCGATTGAGATAATGTATTTTAATATTTCCAAAATTATTATTATTATCAATAAATTAAAATTAATTATTTATTAAGAGTAGCATATGCAATTCCTTACAAAAATCATGAAAGCATATTATTTAAGTTTAGCTGTTGTAGTCTTATTATTACATTACATTATCCCCTTCTTTGTATATTTGTTATCCTCCTTAGTAGAATTCTGGGACTGAGAGTGCTGTGAAGTGTGGGGCAGGTGTATCCAGCTTCTTTCCTGTGAATACAGGAGTGAGGCAAGGGTGCGTCCTTGCCCCATCACTTTTCAACGCTTGTATGGACTGGGTATTGGACAAGGTTGTAGATCAAAGTGATTGTGGAGCATCCGTCGGCAACACCAAGATCACTGATCTTGTTTTTGCCGATGATGCAGTAATATTTGCTGAGTCGCTGGAGGTCCTGGTGATGGCTCTCGAGGCGCTGCACGAGGAGGCAAAGCCTTTGGGACTTGAGGTCTCCTGGCTCAAGACCAAGGTCCAGGTATTTGGAGACTTACTAGATGAAGCAGTACAGTCTGTTCATGCGTGTGGCGAGGACATTGAGATCTTGGAAAGTTTTACATACCTTGGTAGCGCAGTCCATAATGACGGCGGGTTACGTCAAGAAGTCTTACGACGGATTGGCATAGCCCACGGTGTTATGGACTCGCTCAGCGGGAGTATTTGGCGTTGTCGGTACCTGTGCAGGAGGACAAAGATCCGGATCTTCAAGTCGCTTGTGATCCCTGTCTTACTCTATGGTTGTGAGACATGGACACTAAATAGTGACTTGAAGAGACGAATCAATGCCTTTGGTAATAAGTGTCTTCGCAGAATCATGGGGTATCGCTGGGATGATTACGTGTCAAATCAGCGATTGCACCGTGAGACTGAATCGAGGCCTATTACCTGCATAGTCCATCAGCGCCAACTTCGGCTATATGGGCATGTGGCACGCTACCCTAAAACCGATCCTTCCCATCGGGTTGTATCTGTAAGAGAAATCCGGCATGGAGGAGGCCAAGGGGGCGCCCACAAGGCTCGTGGCTGGGGCAAGTTGATGTTTCTTGTCGAGAGCTGCTTGGTATGGGAAAGGAGCCTGCATGGGAACTCGCGCGTGGTGACCCCCGGGAGTGGCGTCGTAGGGTGGGCGAGGCGACGCGCCCCCCGGCGTATGCCCCCAATGATTGATTCATTGATTAGTAGAAAACTTGAACTCATGTGTTCACACATTCAAGTATCATGATTTAGTTAAAATCTCAATATTTTATAGTAATTTCCACAAATATATGCAAATGGTTTGCGCTTGCACTTTGCAACATTGCGCAAGCTAAATATTAGTCATAATGCGCACTTGCGCTTGCGCATGGATAGTGAACTGTGGATTGCGCTTGAGCAAGGTCCTTTTCGGTTGCGATGCCCAACACTTTATATAACGTTATGATATGATATGATATAAGGAAAGAAAATAAATGTTTAGTGTGAAGTATCCAAGGAAAAAGAGTAAAAAGGTAAAAGAGTGAAAGAGAAAAGAAGAAATAGAAATGTCCAGCCTGGGAGAGGAGAGAGGAGGTAAAAGCCTCATCTCAAAGTGTCGTCCGTTTCGCTAATCTAATTTATCGAGGCCTCTCTGGGAATTTCGTTTTTTTCCCCCAAAGAGAATGAAAAATTCTATTTATATCTAATGTTCAAAGAAAGTTAGTCCTGTGATTTCCTTATATAGTTCACTTCAAGGAGTGCAATGTATATGTACAGCCGCGTCATCTAATTCATGGGTCTAAATGATACAAAAAGAAGAAAAACTAAAATACGTCAGGGGCAAATAATAATTAAAAAAAAGAAAAAAAAAAGATAAATTTGTCTATCCAAAAGCAAACGGAGAACAGGCTAAGAAATATATTAAAATAAAATAAATAAATATAAGATGCATTTTCTATTCAAAAGCAAATGGGCAACAAGCTAAAACTAAAAATAACAAAAAAAGGAAAAAAACAAGAATTATCATAACTTAATCCCAGTTTCCGTTGCTTCATAAAATACGATGATAATTACGACAAAACACATGATTGAAAAAAGAATCCTTCCGTTCACTTCCTTCACCATAAAGACGCAGACGAAGCCACAGGAGGAAGAGAGGAACCCCACCATGCACTAGACAGTGGACACCCCCCCACCCCCCCTCTAGACACCACCACCATCACCACCTAGCCCAACCCCCCCCCCTCCCCTAGGCACCACCTCCACCACCACCAACTAGCCAACACCACCACCACCACCGCCTCTACCACCAGTGGGTCCACCACCACCACCACCGCCACCACCACCACAACAACAACCTACCCCCCCCAGACACCACCACCACCACCACCACCACCACCACCACCACCACCACCACCACCACCACTACCACCTAGACACACCACCACCTAGCCACCACTACCATTACCACCACCACCACCACCATCACCACCACCACCACCACCACCACCACCTCCCCCCCCCCAGACACCACCACCACCAAAGTTTACACGATCTCACTTTCATGGGGCGATAAACTTTACACCACTGCCACAAAACTTCCCCCAGCCTGGGTACTGTCACGGCAGGGGACACCAGTACTCCACAGGGCCTCTCGAGGTGTCCATAAGCCCCTCTGTCCCTCACTCAAAGCCAAAACTACGATACTATGAAACTAGAATACCAGGAAGCAATATGGAAGAAGGGAATAAGACGAAAAGATATCATGTTTTCTGCTCATCTATCGTTACCCGCGACCGCTCATGATTCTGGCTTCTAATTATTATGATACTGCATGTGATTTATTGTTAAGGGTAGTAATGTAATATATGTGTATGAATTATGGCGTCAAATTACTAGTCAGGGGTGTAACTTGTATAGCCTCAAGACTCCCTTATTCCCGCCGCTGCGTGATTAATATTGAAGAGTATCATGCATTCGGGTCATATTCATTCTGGTGTGCTTTATAATTGTCCCCTGCATGTGTATAGCTGCTGCCACGACCAACAAGTTATGGGTTTGGCTGGTAAATATTTGCGTATGTCTTTTTTATTAAGGTTTGTGGTCACGCATATATACATTTATACATACATTACATACCCATTACTGCAGCATATCATTACGTGCATGGAGAGGAAAAGAGAGAGAGAGAGAGAGAGAGAGAGAGAAGAGAGAGAGAGAGAGAGAGAGAGAGAGAGGAGAGAGAGGAGAGAGGAGAGAGAGGAGAGAGAGAGAGAGAGAGAGAGAGAGAGAGAGAAAAAAAAAAAACCCATACGCAAAATACTGAAGAAATACCATATAAACCTTTGGAAGAGAAAAAAAAGATAACTTGAGAGAGAAAGAGAGAGGAAGAGATAACCATAAGAGAGAGAGAGAGAGAGAGAGAGAGAGAGAGAGAGAGAGAGAGAGAGAGAGAGAGAGAGAGAGAGAGAGAGAGAGAGAGAGAGAGAGAGAGAGAGAGAGAGAGAGAGAGAGACGCACAAAAACCAACCTGCCCATCCCAACTCTCTCGCCAAATAAAAAAAAAACCCATCAGAGAATCACTAACCGCTGGTAATTCCTGTAATAACAATACGACAGCCATCTTGGAGACGCAGTAAAGGGCCGAGAAAAAAGTAACAACAAAAATAGAGGCAATGGATTCGAAGTGTCTTGTGGGCGAGGAAAGTCAATACGGGCAAGGTTTGGCTCCTCAGACAACAAAGGACATATTGGCATATTATTTAACTATACTTTTTTTACTTTTATTTTTTACTTTTATTACTTTTACTACTTACCTACTTTTACTTTCTTTTCCTACTTTTTTTACTTCTATATACTCTATACATTATTTTACTATACTTGTACTTTACTATACTATTATACTACACATAAATACTTGAACACTATATACAGTAAAGACGAGAACCTCCTTGTCGACCAATAGGTAACCAAAAACATACACAAATTAGAAGATAGCTACAAGAACAATGGATGTATTCTTTATATATTTGAATAACAAGACTAGACTAATTATTATACTATACGTAAATACTTGAACACTAAATTATTCAGTAAAGACGAGATCCTCCTTGTCGACCAATAGGTAACCAAAAACATACACAAATTAGAAGATAGCTACAAGAACAATGGATGTATTCTTTATATATTTGAATAACAAGACTAGACTAATTATTATACTATACGTAAATACTTGAACACTAAATTATTCAGTAAAGACGAGATCCTCCTTGTCGACCAATAGGTAACTAAAAACATACACAAATACAAAGATAACTACAAGGACAATGGATTAACATTTTTTATTTGAATAGTACACGTAACAGAACAGACGGCAAGACAATAACAAGGCAATTAGAGAAGAACGACAACACGAGGAGAGAACATGAAGGGAAATTACACGCGAGTCTCATCGTTTCTTTCATCCGAAGCTCCGAAATTCATGTTAAAAGTGGGCGTAACTATCCTATTTGTCGCGGGCTGAGAGTCTATCAAGCCTTATAGGGAGGCGAGGGCTGAAGGAGATGGGAAGAGAATGGAGGCTGAATAAAAAGGGGGAGAGAAACGCTAGGAGGAAATACAGGGAAAGGAAGTGAGGGGCTGTAATTGGAGAGGAAAAGTGGAAAATGGAAAGACAGGAGTAATAGAGAAAAATAGGAGGGGAAAGAAGAGGCGTAGAAGGAGGAAGGAGGAGTCTGAACAAGACTACGAATTATTGGAGGGAGGAAAAGGCATGGGGAACGTACGGAGGAAATGGAGTACTGGTTGAGAAAGATGGAGATAGGAAACACGGGAACAAGAAAAAAACGATGACTGATAAACTATTGAAAAGAAGTGATGGTGAATACACAACAATGAAAATTACAAAACGAACAAAGAAGAGTGAGGGGAAATAAGAAGGAGACGTAGAATAAGTGATGGAAATGAATAAAGGAATCAAAGAAGGAGTAATGGTAAAAAACAAGAAAAAATATAGAGTATATAAAAACATAAAAAGTATAAAAAAACAAAAATTATAAGAAGGACTAAGTGATGGAAAATAATATAAGAATTAAAGGATGGAGGAATATATTATAGAAAAATGCAGAAATAAAGTATATAGAAAGTATAAAAACCAAAAAGTATAAATAAACGCAAAGTAAACAAAGCAAAATATAAACAGCCTGATAAACCACCAATTTATTCTACACTGTCCTCAGAATAACTCACACTCTTGTATAAAAGTATAAAATATATGTATAAAAGTAAGTATAAAAGGTTTAAAAGTATACAAAAGCAAAAAGTATAGTAAGTAAAAGCAAAGTAAACAAAGCAAAGTATAGAAAGCAGGAGAAACCACCACATTATTCATCACTGTCCTCAGAATATCTCACGCTTCTGTGCCTTGGAGGGAGGTTAGGCAGTCTGAAATGCAGCCTGAAAATCTGAATGGCGGGGAGAATATGAGAGTGTTTTCAGCATGAGTAAGCATGACAGAGACTGCTTTGAGTTAAATTAAATCGAGACACTTCGTTCACGGCCCCCAACAAAAGCATTTCCAGTGTTTCGTAACAAAGTTGTGTCTTCTGTGGCACCAAGAAAGTGTAATATGATATGTAACAAAGGCTGGGTGTTGAGTGTTCCTGCGTCAAGTTATGATCGTAACTATGAACACAATAACCTTAGAATGATAAAATGAAAACTAAAAATCCATACACGATAATTTTAATTATTCATATTACACTAATAAATAAAACTTAAACACGTGAATGTAAATAACTACTACTACTATACTACTATTCTTACTCCTACTACTACTACTACTACTACTACTACTACAACTACTACTACTACTACTACTACTACCACTACCACTACCACTACTACTACTACTACTACTACTACTACTACTTTTACTACTTTTACTACTACTACTACTTTTACTACTACTACTACTTATACTACTACTACTACTTATACTACTACTATTACTACTTCTACTATTATTACTACTACTACTACTACTACTACTACTACTACTACTACTACTACTACTACTACTACTACTACTACTACTACTACTACTACTACTACTACTACTACTTTTACTACTACTACTACTTTTACTACTACTACTACTTATACTACTACTACTACTTATACTACTACTATTACTACTTCTACTATTATTACTACTACTACTACTACTACTACTACTACTACTACTACTACTACTACTACTACTACTACTACTACTACTTTTACTACTACTACTACTTATACTACTAGTACTACCACTACTACTACTATTACTACTTCTACTATTACTACTACTACTACTACTACTACTACTACTACTACTACTACTACTTTTACTACTACTACTACTTATACTACTAGTACTACCACTACCACTTTTTTTTTTAATTTAAAGATACCTCCACCGCTTGTTTATTTGCGGATTCCATTAACTGGTTGCCAGTAGCCCCAACTCTGATCGCTACTGACTGTGGCATCCAACCATAGGCTACTACTACTTATCCACTACTTACTCCCCTCTCTCCGTCATCTACACTAATATGCCGCTCTCCGCTACAGTGGCCTGGTAGTTCAGGCCATCTAAATCGATGGTTGTGGGGGCGGAGTATCTAGTACCCCTGAGACATAGGAGGGCAGACCTGAGCAGGGAGAAGGAGAGACGGCACCTCATCCAGGCTACAACGTGGCTCCTTGGCTGATGTTTCTTTTCTGCCATTAATAGTAGATACTACTACTACTATTACTACTTCTACTATTACTACTACTACCACTACTACTACCACACTATGGACAATGTGTCATGAACAATACTCGTTCTGCTTTTCACAACAGAGGTCACTAGGTGTAGCTTCACAAAAGAATATAATACTGTTGTAATTTCTAACTAATTATCACTTAAACAACTGTCAGCCTTCATTGTTTAGGCTACATAATATTTACGTGTCTAATGTAAATAGACGTGGGCTTCCCTTAAGAAGCCCACGAGAGAGAGACCCCTTCACGCCCAGATCTTTCCTTTGCAATATGAAATCGTCTGTTGTTAGCCATAAAATTACGAAAAAGTAACTTAATATACCAAATTAGCTAGTGGACAAGGATACTAAACAGGTCATATCTATAAAATATTGCTTATATACATGAAAATCGTTTTATGGTAGTCATATTACAATGAAAACTACATTCTGGGCCTCAAGGGGTTTAATTAAGGGAGGGAATGAAAGGTTGCATCTCACACACGACACTCCACTGTTTTGTTTTGCATTTAGTTTTGTTAGTATCTCTACGTTACTTACACAGACATACTTAAGGGAATATAGTACACATTTTCACTCCTTTTCTCACATATAATAAGTATTGATTCTGTTTGGTGTTCCAGGGATGACTCTTGGTTATACTGGGCTGTGGCATTGATCAACTTTATATTAGAGAAGCCCTTGTGCTCTCTCTCTCTCTCTCTCTCTCTCTCTCTCTCTCTCTCTCTCTCTCTCTCTCTCTCTCTCTCTCTCTCTCTCTCTCTCTCTCTCTCTCTCTCTCTCTCTCTCTCTCTCTCTCTCTCTCTCTAAACGCTGAATTTGTAAATGCTTATATGGACGAGCTTTTTATGAGGTACTAGCCGCAAAGCCGCCCTCCGGGCGGACTTTTTGGCTAGCTCCTGCGGAGGGCTATTGGTGGGCCTTTGGCCCACCACCTGTGTTTGGTGGGCCTTCGGCCCACCAAACATGGACTCTCCAGATAGCCCCTTCTAACTTTCCTGAAATCATGGATGTAGAAATGTATGTATTCCCCCCACCCATTACCCATCACCCCCCACCCATTCACTCACCCATTACCCATCACCACACACCCATTCACTCACCCATTACCCATCACCCCCCACCCATTCACTCACCCATTACCCATCACCACACACCCATTCACTCACCCATTACCCATCACCACACACCCATTCACTCACCCATTACCCATCACCCCCCACCCATTCACTCACCCATTACCCATCACCCCTCACCCATTCACTCACCCATTACCCATCACCACACACCCATTCACTCACCCATTACCCATCACCCCCGACCCATTCACTCACCCATTACCCATCACTCCCCACCCATTCACTCACCCATTACTCATCACCACACACCCATTCACTCACCCATTACCCATCACCACACACCCATTCACTCACCCATTACCCATCACCCCCACACCCATTCACTCACCCATTATTCATCACCCCCCACCCATTCACTCACCCATTACCATCACCACACACCCATTCACTCACCCATTACCCATCACCCCCCACCCATTCACTCACCCATTACCCATCACCCCCCACCCATTCACTCACCCATTACCCATCACCCCCCACCCATTCACTCACCCATTACCCATCACCCCCCACCCATTCACTCACCCATTACCCATCACCACACACCCATTCACTCACCCATCACCCCCACCCATTCACTCACCCATTACCCATCACCCCCCACCCATTCACTCACCCATTACCCATCACCACACACCCATTCACTCACCCATTACCCATCACCCCCCACCCATTCACTCACCCATTACCCATCACCACACACCCATTCACTCACCCATTACCCATCACCCCCCACCCATTCACTCACCCCCACCCATTCATTCACCCATTACCATCACCACACACCCATTCACTCACCCATTACCCATCACCCCCCACCCATTCACTCACCCATTACCCATCACCACACACCCATTCACTCACCCATTACCCATCACCCCCCACCCATTCAATCACCCATTACCCATCACCACACACCCATTCACTCACCCATTACCCATCACCCCCCACCTATTCCCTCACCCATCACCCATCACCCCCCACCCATTCACTCACCCATCACCCCACACCCATTACCCATCACCCCACCCATTCATTCACCCATTACCCATCACCCTACATCAAGGCTTCCTCAATTCTCGCAACCCACTTTTGTTTTCACAATTCTCGCTAATAGGCTGCTAAAAAAAAAAGAAAAAAAAAAGTGATCGGATCATCTCATAAGTGGGCTTATGACCTTCCCCTGGTCAACCTGATTCCAAAAATGTGCCATATGAGGTGTTTGCGCCACGGGGGGCGGAACCTATACCACACACACACACAGACAGACAGACAGACAGACACACTTTCGCTTATATTATTATAGACATTTGGGTGGATAGAAGACGACTTTTGAAGACAAGAATATCGATTGTTTTCCCACAGTTTTTTAACCGCTGCTTAGATCCACCTCAAATAAAATCAAATTGACGGTTATTTTTTCTTTTTTTAGCCTTTTTTTCATCATATATTCACTGATCCGTGTCATCCTTCGATTCCTTCATCTTATCGATCTCAAATCACCTAAACGGAGTCTTTATTCTGCTTACTGTACTGTTACGGTCTCCTGTTTGTTGTTGCTTACATTTAATATCGTGAATCTGTTTTTATATTACACTGTTATATCAACGCACCTTTCCTAATAGGTACTTACCGTGTGATATATTGTAGCAGCATCTACTCATGATAA
>JACEEZ010020968.1:950587-983087 GCA_016584305.1 Chionoecetes opilio
CTGCCAGTCTTGGCGTCCCTGTCTAACAGGGCCACCTGGTCTGGTATGGTGTTGGCCTAAGTCACTGTCTTACGGGGGGGGCGCCGCCCTTGTCCAGCACACCCGTGTACACAGGCTCACCACACTCGTCGTCCCCAACCTACACACTGGGTAGGCGACTAGTCACGCTGCACATTCTCGCTGGTCTTTCACCCGCTGTGTACACTACACACCGTTCCTCAACACAACTGCTCGCCCCAACACACTATAGGCGTGTATCACCCTACACACGCCACTCCTTTCCGTGTGCAAACTTTTCTCGAAAGGCACAGCTGTCTTGCTGCACCCATAAAGGATGCATGCATGTGGCATATAGCAAATAAAAATCTATCAGAAACACCCACATATCTTCAAGTACTATATTTATCTCTGTGTTTACGTGCCTCTGATCAAGCGCGGGAAGATGAGCCTCCCTGATGCTACGTCACCGAGCCTGAGCATGAGCGTCTGCAAACCTTGAGTGTGTTTTGAAAACTCGGGGAATTTGCAGATTTTGATTGCGGATTGTTTAAAAACGGCTGACTGGATACAAAAAGTGACGACGTATTGTTGATATACTCGTTAATGGCTATGATTTGATTGCATTAAATCAGGAATGATGAAATGGTCTGGACGATTACTTTAAACGTGAGTCAGAGCTTAATGGCGGAAATGGCGATATTATTATTGATAAGGATAATGATGAAAATTAAAAAAATGATGATATGAATAGAACTTTCAATAATAATAACAATGCCAATGACAATTATGTTGATAATAAATAATCATAATAATTATAATGATAATAATAGTAAACAATTAATTACACTGGGGAACAATTTGAAAAAAAAAATTTGTTGAGTTAGATTATTGAGCTTATTTAGACTAAAATTGGCATGCTGATTCTAAATCTGTAGTCATTTTTTTTCTAGCACGTCAAGTTTTTTCTCCACAGCTTACCCTCCAGATAAGCAAAATTCCACTTGTGAGCTGTAGTAAAACTTTTTTTGTTTTGGCAATTTGTTTGGCGCAGTCCCTATTGGGCATTCGGTCTGTCTTCGTGAAGAATATGGAGATGTAAAGAGAGTCATTGAGTTATTGCAATATGACAAACACAATTGGATCATCTGTGTTGACCTTAAAATGGTGTCCTTCCTTCTTGGTCAACAACGTGGATACACAAAGTATCCCTGCTTTCTCTGTATGTGGGATAGCAGAGCTCGAGAGAAGCATTGGGTTCAGACGAATTGGCCTCCGAGATCTGATCTTAAACCTGGAGATCCTAACATTGTACATGAGCCACTTGTTGACAGGAAGAAAATAATATTCCCAAATCTGCACATAAAACTAGGTCTCATGAAACAATTTGTAAAAGCATTGTCAACTGATGGCGACTGTTTGAAGTACATCATCTTGGCATTTCCTGGACTGTCAATTGAAAAAAACAAGCCGGTGTGTTTGATGGTCCACAAATTTCGATAGCTCATCAAAGATGAACATTTCAACGGTACTATGTCAGACCTTGAAAAGAATGCTTGGCTGTCATTCAAAAACGTCGTCAAGAACTTTCTTGGAAATACACGTGCAAGTAATTACACAGAAATTGTTCAGAAACTATTGGAGAGCTACAAAGCGCTTGGTTGCAACATGAGTATTAAAGTACATTTTTTGCATAGCCATCTTGCCAACTTTCCGGAAAATCTTGGTGCTGCTAGCGACGAGCAAGGTGAACGATTTCACCAAGATTTGAAGGTTATGGAAGAACGTTACCAGGGTAGATGGGATGTGCATATGATGGCTGACTATTGTTGGAGCATCAAACGCGATAGTCCTCAAGTTGAACACTCCAGACAAAGCTACAAACGTAAATTTTACCTTAACCTGCACACAATTATAGCCTTATCCTTTCTAAAACATGATAATGTTAAATAAACATTCTATTCATGCCTATTTCTTTCATTTTCATTGTATGTTAACATTTGCAACTTTTATAAAATAAGCACGTTACTGTTATGTACAGTATTTTTCATATTTTTAAGAAAACGAAAATTCTACAGTTCAAAAACTTGACGTGATAGAGAAAAACAGAGATCAGTTTTGGATTCAGCACCCAAAAATTACTTAATAACAAGTGTCAGACCTAACTCAACAAAAATTTGTTCCACAGTGTTATTAATGACAATAACAATGATAACACTAGTATAGTAACAACACTGCTATGAGGACGTAGTGACAGGTGGTGGCAGGTGGTGAAGGACACACGGACTGAGGAATAAATGTTAATAAATGTTGCATTCCACTGAAGCAGCCTTTGGGCGAGTCTGAATAAGGATGATATACAGTAGCGGACGTAAATATTGGCGTCGTCAGCCCGTAGCCCAACGCGGTAAAACAAATATGATGGTACAATAAACAGTGATTACTTACCTTAATGTTAATACTTTGTTGGCATCCCCTTACGTCTAATGCACTCTTTCAAACGTGATGGGACACTCTCTATCAAGTTTTGTAACGTGGACAGAGGGATTTCTGTCCACAATTTGAGGAGTGCCGCTTCTAGTCGGGGAAGCGTGGAGGTATCATGGTCACATAACTTGCGTTTGGTAATGGACCACAAGTTTTCAATGGGATTAAGGTCAGGAGAATAGGCTGGCCAATCCTCAATGAAGTCCACAGAGCAGTCATGAAGCCAGGTTGTCACCGATTTTGCTTTGTGGCAGGGTGCATTATCCTGCACGAATGTGTGGGCTTGGCACACCTCGAAGCAATCAGGCAGATTGTCACACAGCAGTTCCAAATAATTATATTGGTTCATTGACTCATTTTTGGGGAGCACCATAAGTTTCCCAACATCATGGAAAGAGAAGCATCCCCACACCATTAAGGAATCTGGGAATCTTACAGTGTTGTGTGTGAACTTTGGCGCGTACGGATCACTGCCCGGGAGGCGATAAACTTTCTTTTTCCTGCTGCTGGTAACTGTAAATTTTGCCTCATCACTCCAAAGTACTCCTTTCCAGTTCTCAGTATCCCAAGGGAGGTACTTGCGGCAGAACTGAAGTCTGTTGTCCTTATGAACCTCTTTTAGGAGAGGTTTAGGTCGCGCAACAAAGTGTTTAAATCCAAGGTCGTCATGGACTCGACGTCGCACTGTACTGACAGACACTTCACCCAGCAGTACATGGTTATTTTCCTTTAATTGTCTGCCGGAAATACTGGGACACTTATCAACATCACGCTTGATGATGTTTAATGTTCTTGGGTGGGTTTTACGGGGCCTGCCAGAGGGTAATTTTTTCCGCGGCAAATCGTCATCACCAGAGTTTTGAAATTTGTTGCACCCAACGGCTGACACTTCTCACACTAACGCCTGTGTTTTCAGCAATATCTTTCACTGAGTGTCCTGCCTTGTGGAGTGACGAAATAGCACTAATGTCATCACTTGTCACTGGTCTATACCTCCCCATAGTCCACAGAAGAGGCAAGATAGAGGCAAAACGCTGTTGTCTTAAAATGCCGCGGGCTGGCAACTCCTCCGCGGCACCTCCCGGCACAGGCTGTAATGGATCACTGGGTGTCGTGACCTTGAGCTCAGTGACAACTGACAACACAGATCACTGCCCCAGTTTCCCTTGCAGAGTTGCCAAATGCCCAATAAATTAAAATATGAGAGTATGTTTAGTTTTTCTGTAGTTTGCTCTGGGAACCGGTTTGCCTTTGTTTATAACGTGAAAATGCAGCGCTACTCATTATGTTGGCAGAAATCCCTCTATCCACACTACTGCAAAAGGTGATATAAATTGCTTGATTATGCTTAATAGACGTTAGACGTAGTGGGATGCCGTCAAAGTATAAAATTCAAAGTAAGCAGCCATCCTTCATAATTATTATCGAATGTGTTCTGCGCGTTAGGCATAGGACCGACGACGCCAATATTTACGTCCGCTACTATTACCTACACATTTCTCAACGAGTGTTCCCTACATCATCTACATACATACAATAATAATGATAATGATGATAATAATACTAATACTACTACTAATAATAACAATGGTAAAATAATATAATCATACTATAATTCACCACACACACACACACATAAGTGTGTGTGTGCCCTATTTTACACACACACACACACACACACACACACTCTTTCTCCTTCCACTGGTTTGCAGTTAACTCTCCTGCCGCTGCGTAATCTTCGTAATTGTTTATTCACATGTGTCTCCAGAGTTCAATCTCCATTTTCACGTGTTTATGAATATATATATATTCATATATACTATAGCATATATATACAACTAAATACGTAGTAGAAGTAGTGCATGTGTCCATCATTAACCAGTAAAGCTAAGGTTCCCAGAGTTGGGTGCAACCCGCTGACCACCAAGCCAGCCCCTCACACCGCCACGACTGTTCACATGACACTACTTAATCATTGTTTTGTTTACCTCACAACCATTATGTGAGTTACTAGTCACTCCAGAGGGTCTCCAGAAATAGGAAGGAAGCATATAGTTTAGTGCGAGGGAGGAATAGAAGTTTCGGGTGATGTGTTCAAATATATCTTCCTTACATTACTTAGTAGGCGCTCCATAGCTCAGTGGTAAAGTGATAGCTGTTTCTAAGCAAAACACTTAGGTTCGAATCCCACGTCCAATACATACGATTTCTATTTTATTGAACATTTCTTTATTGAACCCTTAATTTGTATGAATATTAATATTTGCACCTTCTATTTGTAAATCGTCATTTAATAGTGTTTCTTTTTTAAGAAACTGTTTCTATGCAAAACACTTGGGTTCGAATCCCACAGTCCAATAAAACGACGCTCTAATATTTTTTTATGGAACCTTTAATTTGTAAGAATATTAATATTTTCACCTTCTATTTGTAAGGATCAGTTAATAGTGTTTCTTGTTTATATGAAAATTCAATTAAATTCAATTAAAGTGATGTTTAGCTTACTTTTGTCGCTTAAAATTAAGCTTAAATGTTTCTTTGTTGGTGTGCACAGGGTGGGTGTGGGGGAGCGCGCGTCACAGGCTGAGGGCGACAGGTAAAAGTAACACTAGGAACTATAATACAGGTAAACGGTAACAGGTAAAAATAACACTATATATAGTAACTAATACACAACCTGCAACTTTATTCATTTACATGTATGTGCATTCATTGCAAAGTAATTGACAAATGAACCAACTAACGCATAATGAGAGAGGAAAAAACAACGATTCGCAGGAAGTAAAAGTTCCAGGAAAGTGTTCCAGTCCTCTCCTCACACGCCTTGCAGTCCCATTTCACAACACACAGATGATTAAGAAAGCAAAAAAACGAGCATTCACAATCCTAAAGTTAATGATCGCAGACAAATATTTATCACTCGTATGTTCTTATTACGTGAATATGTTTGTTGTTGTGTTGTCTGTACTTCCTCTAACAGCAGCCTTCCATGACCTGCCTCCACCTGCCTCGCCTCGCCCCCCGCCATAATAGCGATCATAACAACGCTTTTTCCAGTAAGAGGAGCGGGCAGCGAATAAAAACAAGATTAGCGTGAGGCAGTCGGGACAGCGTGACGGCCTTTGCGCAGCTCACGGGCTGCCACGGCGAGCGTCAAGCGGTCGCCGCCACGCCGACAGGTTGGCAGCGAGTGGCGGCACGACATGACACGCGGGAATTCCATTTTGGTGCAATGAAGGATGAACGAAATGAAAAAATGAAAGTACAACACAATGATAACCTTTTTGTGTATTGACGTGTTGGACGAGACCGAGGTGATAATTCTTATTAAATTAATATCCGGTGATTTCAACAGAGACTATGAAAACAAAAATATTGAGTCTTGGTAAATCTTTGCCATCCTGGTGACAATGGCAGCCTGAAAGATACAACCATAAGATAATGTATGTGTGTGTGTTCCGTTTGTATATGTCTTAAAGCCTACTAAGGAATCAAACCTATCGACACAAAGAGGAAGATAACTGCACACTAAACTAGATAACATGAGATGACGATGGACATTCATCTATTCCATTAAGGGGGGGGGGGGCAAAAAAATAAAAAATTCTGAAAATGAGATCATAGCAAGGCTAAGGGTGACCTTTGTGGCGTCACGCAAGCCTGTGCCGCGGTCAGACGCACGGTGCATTTAAATGGTCTGTCGCAATGGGCCCCAGACATAACTACGTCACGATTTGTTTACATCGGTGCATTGTGGGGATAAGGCGGGGTCGCCGCGGGTGGACCTACGAAGGGAAAACTACGGCGATGGAAGAATTTCGAGTTATTTTGCGCGAAATTGATATTCCAGGTGCTATATTACAGTGCTCTGTTCTCGCTGACAACACTATAGAGAAGACCTGAGGTAATGGCTGATGTGCAGAGGCTTTTAAACCAAGAAAACAGAGTCATAACAGAGCCTCGTCAAAAGGTAAGCAACTGGTAGGTACGTAATGTGTCCCTACCACTTGCTTACTTCTTAATGAGACTCTGCTGTGACTGTTTTCCTGGTTTAGAAGACTTTGCACATCAACCATCACCTCAGGTCTTCTCTATGTTGTCAGCGAGCACGGAAATATAGCACCTGGAATATCAATTTCGCCCAAAACAACTTGAAATTTTTTCAAGAGCCTCCAGTCAAGACCTTCAGCTTCAAAGAATTCTGTAAGTTTCTGCATTACATCTTCACCTTTGGTAAATTGCTCGAGAGGTTCACAAAACAAGAATTCTTCCTTCAGATCCTCATCATAAACATACCCTACAAAAGCCATGAGTTGTGAGCAGGACTGGACGTCAGTGGACTCGTCGAGTTGAATAGTGAATAATCCAGCTCCTATAATTTCCTGTATCACCTGCTCTTTGATGTCATTAGATATTTGAGAGATTCGGCGTTGCACTGTATTATTTGAGAGAGAAATAGCATTCAGCTTTTCAGCACTTTTCTTACCCAAAACAAGCTTGACCATCGTTTCGGCACATGGCAAAATTAACTCCTCCCCGATTGTGTGAGGCTTCTTTTTCTTTGCTGTTTCAAGGGATACAAGAAATGATGCCTCCACTACTGCAGCATTTTGTTGATGAATGGAACCACTGGCATCAAGACGTTGTCTCTTCATGTTTAATTCTTGTCGACTAAAGAAAGAACGATCTTTGCCTGCATGATGAGGATGCTTGGTTTCTAGGTGTAATTTAAGCTTACTGGGCCTTAGTGATTCAGCTGTGAGTATTTTGTGACAAATCACACACTGAGGCTTCACTACACCTTTATCAGTAATGCTTGTAAATCCTAAATCCAGGTAGTTGTCAACATAGTTGCGTTTCTTGTTAGAAGCCATCACTTGCAGACTGTACCTGCAGTGCACAAAGAAAAACTGCTATAGCTAATGTATGTCATCTATAATAATATAATCATCCATAATAATCAGAATAATAAAATGATAAATATGAAGCTTCAGCACACAAAGAGTGCAACCATTTTTAAGCAACATTTTTAAGCGGTTCATAATAATGAGAAGTTGGAAGGAAGTTAAAGTTTATGTTACTGAGCTCTGTTTTGAAAAAAAAGTTAAATAGATTGTGGAAAAATAAAGCAGAATATATTATTTACCTTAATCTTAATATACTTCATGATGCAGAGCTTACTTACCATTAAAGTGGTATTGATATTGGCTTAAGTTCATGTAACACTGAAATATTCACAGTTAGGCTTTAAACTGATTATATGGGGAGCAGGGCATGTAGTACGGTACGGTACGGTAATATTTTTCGTAATTCGTACCTCAGATAAATACAGTACCGTAATTCCGTAACGTACCTGCATATTTGTATCGTACCGTACTGGTACGATTAGTTTTCGTACCGTAATTTCGAACTATTTTTCGTACCCCCCCAAAAAATTTGACTCAGAAATAAAATCAATAATTGACAAAATTACCAAAAAAATTCAATTGTGATTAATATACACATACTTTTGCAGGTAGTACATACAACACATAGTAATTTCTACCCATTTATCTCTATATGCTACATACATTTCATAATTACATCCTATACCCAAGACTTACAAATCATTAACTATATAATATATATATATATATATATATATATATATATATATATATATATATATATATATATATATTAATAATATATATATATATATATATAATATATATATATATATATAACCTAATTTAGGGTTTATTTAGTTTATGTATTACATCGTAAAACCATGATGGCATCAACAATATCTTCCTTCAATCCTAACCTTAAATCGTTTAGGATGTAGCGCAACCCAGAGAATGTTCTTTCAACACTGGCCTGCGTCACAGGCAGAGCAATAGCCACTTCAGGCAGTCTGCAACAAACAAACAGACACGCACGCGACACGAAACAAACAGACACGCACACACACACACACACACACAAACATACAAACAAACAGACACGCACGCACACACAAACAAACAGACACGCACACACAAACAAACAAACAAACAGACACGCACGCACACACAAACAAACAAACAGAAACGCACACACACAAACAAACAACACGCACACACACAAACAAACAGACACGCATACACACAAACAGACACACACACACAAACAAACAAACACGCACACACACACAAACAAACAGACACGCACACACACACACACACAAACAAACAGACACGCACACACACAAACAAATAAACAGACACGCACACACACAAGCAAACAAACAGACACGCCCACACACACATAAACAAATAACAAGACACGCCACACACACACATAAACAAATAACACGCACACACACAAACAAATAAACAGACCGCACCACACACACACACAAGCAAACAAACAGACACGCACACACACACACAAACAAATAAACAGACACGCACACACACACACACAAGCAAACAAACAGACACACACACACACACACACAAACAAAAACAGACACGCACATACACACACACACAAACAGACACGCACACACACACACACAAACAAACAGACACGCACACAACACACACACAACAAATAAACAGACACACACCACACCAAGCAAACAAACAGACACGCACACACACACACACACAAGCAAACAAACAGACATGTACACACACACAAACAGAACGCACACACAAACAGACACGCACACACACACACAAACAAACAGACACGCACCACACACACACAACACACACACACACAAAAACAGACACGCACACACACAAACAAACAGACACGCACACACACACACACACACACAAAACAAAACAGACACAGCACCACACACAAACAAACAAACAGACACGCACACACACACACAAAAACACACACACACAACAACAAACAACAAACAAACAGACACGCACACACACACAAAGACATGCACGCACGCACACACACAACAAACAAACAGACACGCACGCACAACAACAAAACAAAACACACCACACACACAAAAAAACAAACACAGACACACACAAACAAACAGACACGACACACACACAACACAAACAAATAAACGACCACGCACACACAACACAAACAACACACGCACACACAACAACCAAACGACACGCACACACACAACACAAACAAACAAACAGACACCACACACACAACAAAAAAACAACAGACACACACACACAAACAAACAACAGACACGCACACACACACAACAAACTAACCAGCACGCCGACACACACACACACAACACAAACAAACAGACACGCACGCACACAACACACAACAAACAGACACCACACAACACACAAACAAACAAAAAACAGACACACACAAACACAAACAAACGGACACGCACACACAAAAACAAACAAACACACGCACACACAATCACAAACAAACAGACACGCACACACACAAAACAACAACAAAACAAATAGACACGCACACACACACAAACAAACAGACACGCACACACACACACACACACACACACAAACACAAAGACACGCACGCACACACACACAAACAAACACACGCACACACACAAACAAACAAACAGACACGCACGCAGGCACACACAAACAGACACGCACGCACGCACACACATACAAACAAACAAACAGACACGCACACACAAACAAACACACACACACACACACACAAACAGACACGCACATACACACACAAACAAACAGACGCACGCACACACACACACACGCACGCACGCACACACGCACACCACACACCACCACACACACACACACACACACACACACACACAAACAGACACGCACACACACACAAACACAAACAAACAGACACGCACACACACACACACACAAGTGTGTTAAATGCAAGTGGGTATGTGAGTAATGGGGCCGACGCTCCACGCCACCTGACTTATCTCCTTGACCTGACCGAGGAGGTCAGGAGGCTGAGGGATAATCCCCATTCCACGTTCACACCCAGCCGTCTCAGGCAGCTTGGCAGAAATTCTACCTGGCTAATGAGGTCACACGGTGGTGTTAATTAATGGAGTCAAATCTCGCTCATTCATTCCCCTATCCGCCCATCCACCGCCCAATGGGCGGCGACAGTATGGGCGGCGCCCATACTGCTAGGTACGAAAATGGTTCGATATAAGTACGGAAATAAAAATCGAACTTTCGTACCGTACCGAACTTGAAGAAATATATCGTACCGTAATATCGAACCGTACTTTTAGCCCTTAAATAACCGTACCGTACCGTACTACATGCCCTGATGGGGAAGGCACACACGGTGATCGATGTTGCGATTGTGAATGTGTGGTTAACTATGAACAATTCGAACACCCTTACTGATACTCAAGATTCAAGACCAGGTTCTCATACAGAATCCATAGCTTAGGAAGCCTTAGAATTATGTTGAGTGAAAATTGTCTACTACCCTAATACATCTCAATGTCTTGTTTTATATCAAGAACACAAAATCAGATATAAAAAGATATTTAAACAACAAATTTTGGGACATATTACTCATGTGTCTGGCAGCACGGCATTGCACAAACCTGTGCTGACCCTGTGAGTTCACTCCACTGGCTGGCTACCCCCGCTCAAACACTTTGGTTTCATCTGCATGATATAGCCTCAGCTTATGGCCCCCTACATTTTGCTATATGGCCCCCCAGGGGGCCATAGCCCCCAGTTTGGGAACCACTGATCTAGATGGACGAGTAGGGATGGCGGAGAGGGTGATGGGCTGTAAGTCTTTAACGCTGCTTGGGGCGATGGAGAGAATTGTGAAGGGGAGAAAGGGAGAGGAGCTATAGAGAGAAGAGGAGAGGGACACGTTTAAATAAGCTTAGGTCAAGAGAGAGAGAGAGAGAGAGAGAGAGAGAGAGAGAGAGAGAGAGAGAGAGAGAGAGAGAGAGAGAGAGAGAGAGCTTGAAAGGGAGGTAGGACAAGAGGAAATGAAGACACATGATGAGAGAGACACGTTTAAATAAGCTTAGGACAAAAGATAGAGATTGAAAAAGAGGAAGGGAGAAAGGAACTATAGGAGGAGACGCGTAAACTTAGGACAAGAGAGAGAGAGCTTGAAAGGTAGGAAGAGAGAGAGGAATTGGAGCTATATGAGAGAGACACGTAAGCTTAGTACAAGAGAGAGAGCTTGAAAGGAGGAAGGGAGAGAGGAACTGGAACTATATGATTTTTTCATCATATATTCACTGATCCGTGTCATCATTCATCTTATCGATCTCAAATCACCTATACGGAATCTTTATTCTGCTTACTGTACTGTTACGGTCTCCTGTTTGTTGTTGCTTACGTTTAATATCGTGAATCTGTTTTTATATTACACTGTTATATCAACGCACCTTTCCTAATAGGTACTTACCGTGTGATATATTGTAGCAGCATCTACTCATGATAATTGCAATTACACGCCAATATTTCTGCTGCACCTTTATTGTTATTGCAGTCACATATCCTTACGAATAATTATTATATAATTTTGTACCGGTGCATATTACATATTTTATGTCTTTATGTTATATCACGTTATTGCTAATGGTGAAGCGAGGGATGGAAGGACTGCTGCTGAAAGTAATGATAGTGATAGCGATTATGATTGTGATAATTATAATAGAAATGATAATAATAGTTATAATGATGATAATGGTGGTAATAGTAATAGTAATGATAATGATAATAAAACTATTGCTACTACTACTACTACTACTACTACTACTACTACTACTACTACTACTACTACTACTACTACTACTACTACTACTACTACTACTACTACTACTACTACTGATAATAATAGTAGTAATAATAATAACTGATAAAATAATCAATATCATTTAAGATGTTTAGAAAAAGAATAACAACTGCAAATGAAAAAAAAAAAAAAAAAATATCAACCAAGCTGAAACACAACAAAGCATAAATTTCAATATCAATATAATACACACATACACACACACACACACACACACACACACACACCACGCACGCACGCACGCACGCACGCACGCACGCACGCACGCACGCACGCACGCACGCACGCACGCACGCACGCACGCACGCACGCACGCACGCACGCACGCACGCACGCACGCACGTATTGTCCTGGTCTTGCGCGGCAGTCACTTTCTGTTCCTCAAAAGCTAACGATGACAGAAGAGAAAGAGAAGGGGCTTGCTAAGAACAGTAAAGAACAGCGATGCCTTCCTCCCCTTTATCCTCGCTGCTTCAGATAGATGAGGAGGAGGAGGAAGAGCAAGAGGAGGAGCAGGAGGCGGAGGAGGAGGTGGAGGAAGTGGAGGAGGAGGAGGAAAAGGAGGAGAGGAGGAGGAGGAGAATACATAGGAATACATAGGAATAACAGATACCAGAACACCTATTGGTCTATAACGAGGGTATCTTCTGAACTACATACTACTACTGTAACTATCAACTACATGTAAGAGGACAGTTGGAAAAGGATACCATGCCCCTAAAGAAGATAGGAATATGGAATTATCGTAGTGAGAATGATAGGATATGAAGTACAACTACCACTAACACTAATCGATCCGGGGGATGTTAATAATATAACTCGCGGGGCAATATCAAAACATACTCCTATGCTTTAAGAAAAAAATATTACGTAGAGCCGAAGTAATCAAGTTGGGCAGCTGATACTAAGCATTTATCTAGTTTAGTAGTTTAGTAGTAGTAGGAGGAGGTGGAGGAAAAGGAAGAGGAGCATTTGCTAGATAAGGGCAGGAAATCCACGTACAGGAATATCAACACCGCAACGATACCATTTCTAGACAGCGTTCCCGCCTCACACCAACTTCGAACAAGGAGATCCATTTCCCTCCCAAGAAAGGTCTCCGCAATGCCCTCAAGCAAACCTACGAAACACGCATGAAAACACCGCTAATTATAAACGGCCCACTGGATCACACATTTTTTTTAACATCACAAAGGGCAACAAAAAAGTAACAAAAAGCCTGCTTTATGGAAAGACTTCTATATATCTGAGTTCAATCGGATTTGTGGCCGACAGTTATTAAATTACAAAATATTCACACAATTGATGTTATAAGAGACGAAAATTATACACAGATTCAAACAAATATTGTTTCTTGTTTGACAAAAGTGTATTTATTCATGTATATATATGCCTTTTTCTTATTTTGACATATTTGATTATTTTTTCACTTATCATATCCTTAGGACTGCTCTGACATTCACTATCGCAAATAATCTCTGGCGCTCCAAGAAGCTTAAACGTGAGCCAGAGCTTAATGGCGGAAGTGGCGATATTATTATTGATAAGGATAATGATGGAAATTTTAAAAATGATGATATGAATAGCACTTCTATAATAATATAAGCGAAAGTGTGTGTGTGTGTGTGTGTGTGTGTGTGTGTGTGTGTGTGTGTGTGTGTGTGTGTGTGTGTCCGCTCTAGGTTGCGTCCCCAGTGGCGCAATCCTATCATATGGCACAGTTTTGGAACCAAGTTGACCAGGGGAAGGTTTTAAGCCCACTTATGGGATGATCCGATCACTTTTTTTTTTTTTTTTTTTTTTTTTAGCAGCCTATTAGCGAAAATTGTGAATAAAAAAGTGGGTTGCGAGAATTGAGGAAACCTTGATGTAGAGTGATGGGTAATGGGTGAGTGAATGGGTGGGGTGATGGGTAATGGGTGTGGGGTGATGGGTGAGTGAATGGGTGGGGGGTGATATGTGAGGGAATAGGTGGGGGGTGATGTGAATGGGTTGGCGTTAATACATACATTTCTACATCCATGATTTCAGGAAAGTTAGAAGGGGTTATCTGGAGAGTCGTAGTCCACCAGGTGGTGGGCCGAAGGCCCACCAATAGCCCTCCGCAGGAGCTAGCCAAAAAGCCCGCCCGGAGGGCGGCTTTGCGGCTAGTGCAATAATAATAACAATGCAGTATTCCACTGAAGCAGCTTTTGGGCGAGGCTGAACATGGATGATATATTACCTACACATTTCTCAACGAGTGTTCCCTACATCATCTACTGCAGTGTTCTTCAAACTTTTTTCATCGCAACCCAGTTTGATTTTATGCATTACATTCACGACCCTATGTTACAACTGTTGCTGCTTTCTCTCTTCGTTGTGATTTTTTTTACAATTACATACATACATACATACATACATACATACATACATACATATGCATACAAATATGCATATATATTTACGGTATACATACATACATCAATGGATTAAAAATAATTGCATATGTTTGAGTGCGCCAGTGTAAATTTTATCTATTAATTTAATAGTTGAAAAAAAGGTAGAAGTACTGTGTAAATTGTAACTACGTAAGTAGAAAAAAATTGTATCTCTCTTCTCTCTCTCTCTCTCTCTCTCTATCTCTCTCCCTCTCCTCTCTCTCTCTCTCTCTCTCTCTCTCTCCTCTCTCTCTCTCTCCTCTCTCTCTCTCTCTCTCTCTCTCCTCTCTCCTCTCCCTCTCTCTCTCTCTCTCTCTCTCTTCTCCTCTCTCTCTCTCTCTCTCTCTCTCTCTCTCTACTCTTCTTCTCTCTCTCTCTCTCTCTTCTCTCTCTCTCTCTCTCTCTCCTCTCTCTCTCTCTCTCTCCTCTCTCTCTCTCTCCTCTCTCTCTCTCTCTCCTCTCTCTCTCTCTCTCTCTCTCTCTCTCTCTCACCAAAGCCTGACAGTATCTAGATGGACGAGTAGGGATGGCGGAGAGGGTGATGGGCTGTAAGTCTTTAACGCTGCTTGAGGCGATGGAGTGAAGGGTCAAGGGGAGGAAGGGAGAGAGGAACTGTAGAGACAAGAGGAGAGAGACACGTTTAAATAAGCTTAGGTCAAGAGAGAGAGAGAGAGAGAGAGAGAGAGAGAGAGAGAGAGAGAGAGAGAGAGAGAGAGAGAGAGAGAAGAGAGAGAGAGAGAGAGAGAGAGAGAGAGGGAGGAGCTGAAGAGACATGAGGAGAAAGACACGTAAGCTTAGGAGAAGAGAGAGAGCTTGACAAGGGGGAAAGGAAAGAGGAACTATACTATAATGACGTAAGGAGAGAGACACGTTAAACTTAGGACAAGAGAGACAGCTTGAAAGGGGTGGTAAGAGGCGACAACACAAGAAGAGCAGTGTTTGTGTGGTGATGTGTGGGTGATGATAGCGAGAGGTTGTGTGGTGTGAGTGATGTGGGATCCATGAACTTCCATGCAAATGGTTTGATGTTGAACACTAAAAAGACCCAGTGTATGTTTGTGGGAAGCAGAAAGTATATCTCCGAAATACCACCCAACACCTGCTTAAGAGTTGACGGATGCGTGATTGTTCCAAGTAAATTTATTAAAAAATCTTGGTATCCATTTCGATAATTATTTGAATTTTGATAGCCACATAAATGAAATTAGAAGGAAAACTCTTGGTACGTTGATTTAGTAAACCGAATCAAAGAAAATTTGAACAAAAACGCAAAGACTAATATCCATTCACCTCTTGTCTTGAGCATCATTAACTACGGCATCAAAATATGGGGTGCCACTTATACAACTCACTTATATCAAGTTCAAAAGCTGCAAAACTTTGCTGCTAAAGTAGCGTTGGGCGGCGGAGCAAAGCGTGACCACGCCACACCGTTTCAACCGGCAGCTCGGGTGGCTAAAAAATATATAATAAGTACAAATATGAACTTGGTATAATGACCTACAACATCATCAACGGATATATCCCTGAACACCTAATGTCCTTGCCAACAGTAAGAATATACGTTCTCTTCCTACCAGACAACAAAAAACAATTGTATGTCCCTAAAACTAATACCAACATGGGAGAAAGGTCTGTGCTGTGTGCAGGACCAAAATTATGGAAACACTCTCCCCACAAACTTTAGGAATGCTAACACCTTATCCTCATTTAAAAAACAGTTGTTTAATCATCTTTTAGTGAGCAATTTAAACACATAGCACCTACTGAGTTGTGTTTTAACAAATAATATTTTAATTTATTGTTTTTTATTATGGAATTCTTTTATTAGTTTTAAAATTTTATCTTTCCCTTATTTTTCAATGACGAATCCCCTATGGACGAATATCCTACATAGAGTTAAGCCTATATAATATATTATATTCTTATGATATTGTTTTTATATGTTAACATGTAAAGAATAACCATTGTCAAATGGAGAATAAATATCTGAATCTGAATCTGAATCTGAATCTGATGTGGTAACACTGGGAGTATAGTACGTACGCTTACCAGGAAACTTAGGAGGGAGGGAACTTTTTTTTTGTCGTCTTATTTTCTATCTCGTCGTAATTTTTTGTATCGTGTCATCTTTTTATTTATCTCGTCGTCTTTTTATTTATCTCGTCTATTTATTTATCGTGGCTTTTTATTTATCTCGTCGTCTTTTTATTTATCTCGTCGTCTTTTTATTTATCTCGTCGTATTTTATATATCTCGTCGTCTTTTTCTTTAACTTATCGTCTTTTTGTCTATCTCGTCGTCTTTTGTTCTATCTTGTCATCTTCTTATTTATCTCGTCCTCATTTTATTTATCTCGTCGTCTTTTTATTTATCTCGTCTATTTATTTATCCCGGCCTTTTATTTATCTCGTCGTCTTTTTATTTATCTCGTCGTCTTTTTATTTATCTCATCGTCTTTTATTTATCTCGTCGTCTTTTTATTTATCTCGTCGTCTTTTTATTTATCTCGTCTTTTTATTTATCTCGTCTTTTTATTTCTCTCGTCGTCTTTTTATTTATTTCGTCGTCTTTTTATTTATCTCGTCTTTTTATTTATCTCGTCGTCTTTTTATTTATTTCGTCGTCGTTTTATTTATCTCGTCTTTTTATTTATCTCGTCGTCTTTTTATTTATCTCATCTTTTTATTTATCTCGTCGTCTTTTTATTTATCGTCGTCTTTTTATTTATCTCGTCGTCTTTTTATTTATCTCGTCGTATTTTTATTTCTTTCGACATCTAGATTGCATCCTGTTTCTGTGTCTGAGAAAAGGTGATAACAGATATGGAGGTATAAAGCATCTTAGTTTTTTTTATGTTAGGACTCAGGGACTACAATCATGTTTTATAGCCTTAAGACGAGAGAGTAAGGAGGTTAAGAATACACTATGTCACGTTTTGTTGCCATTGTGAAATTTAATGTCCGTAAGAAACCAATGTGTGTTAACTTTTACCCCTTCATGCCCAGATCTTTCCTTTGCTAAAAGAATCGTCTGTTGTTAGCCATAGAAATACAAAAAGTAGCTTAATATACCAATTAGCTAGTGAACAAGGATACTAAACAGGTCATATCTATAGAATAATACTTTATTCATTAAAATCGTCTAATGGTACTCCAAATTACAATGGAAATTACGTTATGGGTCTCAAGGGGTTCATTTACAACAGACACGTGATGTATAAACAAATCAATTAATAACTTAGGGCCGATTTCTAAGCCCTTTGGTAAGCTCCCCAACCAAAAGCCTTACCAACCTGGTAACAGTCCTTACTAACAAAGAGATCCGATTTCTTAGTCGCTGTTTCCGTGAACCAGGAGCTCCCCAACATGGTAAGGATCACCAACGAATCAAAGACGGCAGATTCGGTACTGTTGGTATGCCTGAGTGGCGGAAAATGTAAATATTCCATCCAAAGTCAGTAAATAATTACTATTTACACACATATAAATAATAACAACGATTATTTATAATATTCTACTTTAATTTATAAATTATATTGTTATATTTGATTATATATAATTATATTATATTGAATTATATATAATTAAAAATTTTATTTATAATTATTACTTTTATTTATAATAACAAGTTCACATATAACCACTTTTGTATATTTTACGCATATATACTTACAATATTACTGATTTATAGAAGAATATAGGGTGACAGATGAAATAATTTATTAAGGCAGATGGCCGTGAAAAATATGTTGTCTGCTTGACAGCTGGTGACGTGCATTCACCGCGGCATCCAAGTTCTTTTAAAACTTTTCTTTTTCTTTCATTATAACCCTCTAACGTGTTGATGCGTTGTCCGATAATTTGTTACATCTTTTTTAGAAGAAAATATAACCATATAGAAGTAGGAATTAGTGGTATTTGATAAATAATTGCATTAGTAAGCAGTGTTGGGGAGGCACTAGGCTGCCCAACCCAGCGTCCCCAAAGGTTCCAATCTATGGTATCGATACTAACCAACAGCGGCCCAAAAGACGATTAAGAAATCGGATTTTGTTGTTGGGGATGGAAATGGCCGCTCGTTGGTAAGGACCCCAACGAAAGGGGACGACTGAGAAATCGGCCCATAGTCTGGGTGCTGTGAATTATGTGTTGTCATGTTTTATTTGATTTTTTTCATATAGGTATCATAATGGATTCTTAAATATTGTTTTTTTTACCATTGTGTTTGGTATGAACATATTAAAGTTGATTTCATTTTATTATCGGGCCTGAAATACGATTAACACATTGCCTCGTATATTTGTAGTGTCACTGAAATTTATTGCCGCCATATAAAGTGTTCGACCTGCATAATTTTTTTATATTTATATTTTATTTCTTGTCGGTCACACATCCTGTTGATATTTTTTTTATTATACTTGCTAATTGTCAAACACGAGATTAGCAACAAAAAGTCTGCAATACAAGCAATGTTATTTTCTTTTCCCACGTGTTATCCCCACGCATAAGCAATGCAAGCCATGACCTGTTTTGAACTTTTACGCAAGCCAATTAATGCAATGTCGCGCTATACGTGGTGTAGGAAAAAAAAAAAGGTGAAACGTTTCCAGTAATAAAATGACATGAAAATTCGCTAACGTCTGACGAACTGAAAAGTTGAAATGAGGTTATCAGGTCACTTGACTATTTTATCCAGAATCACGTCATAATATTTTTTCTGTTAACTTTATGATCGTTGTATTTGTGCCAATAGTGATGAAAAACATAGGTACCGAACACACACACACACACATGCACACACCACACATATACACACACATGCACACACACACACACATACACACACACACAAAACACGACTCGACTAGAATAATACAATTAGATGAAAGACAGAAAGACAAGACAAAATACAACTAGATGAATACACACACACACACACACACCACACACACACACACACACACACACAACACCACACACACACACACACACACACACACACACACACACACACAACACACACACACAAACAACACCACACAACCAACACACACACACACACACACACACACACACACACACACACACACACACACACACACACACACACACACACACACACACACGTTCAAGGAAGTAAGTGTCCAGGAAATATTGTGTGTCTTGTTTCACTTTCTTGGGCCAACAGAGTAACGCAAGGGTTGGTGTTGCGGTGTTGGGGCGAATAACGAAAAATCACTTTGCTCATATTTCCATTACATGTATTTTTTCAAAGACTGAGAAACTAAAAACGTGTACCTTGGAAATAAAGAAGAGGAAGTGGTGGTGGTTGTGGTGGTGGTTGTGTGGTGGTGGTGGTGGTGGTGGTGTGATGCATAAAAATTCAATTGTTGAAACTATAGGAAGAGATAATGGAGAAAAACAAGAAAATAGACTAATAAAAGCTGGAAGAATATAAAAACTGAAACTGCAGGAGAAAAAAAGAGTAGAAGAATGCTAAATCGAAAAAAAAGGTAGAAATAAATTTACAGAAAAAATCTTGCGAAAAAATAACTAAAGAAAAATTGAACACGCTGAGGAAAAAGTCTTAAAGAAAAAAACTAGACACGAGGTAAAGAATACAAATAAACATGGTGATAATGGAGTGTGTGTGGAATAAATTTGCTAAATTTTGTGCTAATGCTAATATGCTATACAAAGAGGAGATGAATGAAAACTAGAGGCAAAAGTAAAGCACAAAGTAAAGCAAAGTAAGCACAAGTAATAAAGAATGAAAATAAAGAAACACTAGGAAAGAGGAAAACTAAGAAAACAGATTAATACATACTAAAAACAAAACAAAATAATATATTATAGATGTCATCAAAATATATTGCAACACTTGTATACTTATGTGTGTATACTGTATTTTTTTATTTATTTACAAACAAAAAAATTACGTTGGAGCCTATAGCGCCTGTAGGCTATTATGTTCTTCCTTGAGGACCTAGGTGGTTGGCCCTGCAACTTCTGGAGGGTCGTGATGGTTGGCCCTCGCCCGTTGGTGGCGCAGGCTGGATTTTTATAGTGCAACCTGTGATCTATAGGTGAAGGTCTATTTGTTTTCTGTGATGGTCAACCCTCAGTTTAGGCTCATGCTGCCACCTGGTGTTTCCTCCGCCGCACTTGAAGTCGCAGTAGAAAGAACAGGAATGTAGCATGCGGGTTTATTCGGTCACTCGACGATGGATTTACAGTTGCTCCTTGGTGGGACTTGAACTCGGGACCTTATGCTCACCTCCTAGGTTCTTGTCGACCGCGCGCGTTAAAGACACACACATACAAAATACACAAAATACACACACACACACACACACAACACACACACACACACACACACACACACACACACACACACACACACACACACACACACACACAGTGGTGTGGTGATAGTAGGGGTGCTTAATGATTAAATTGTTGAAACTGTGTCCCTCTGTTGTGAGCTCTGAAACTGTTGTGAAGAGACGATGGATGAAAACTAGAAAATAAACTAATAAGATAGGAGCTTGAAAAGAGGTGGTGGTGGTGATGCATAAAGATTCAATTGTTGAAACTATAGGAAGAGATAATGGAGAAAAACAAAAAAATAGACTACTAAAAGCAAGAAGAATATAAAAACAGAAACTGCAGAAGATAAAAAAGAGTAGAAGAATGCTAAATCGAAAAAAAAGTCAGGAATAAATTTACAGAAACAATCTTGTGATAAAATAACTAAAGAAAAATGAACACCTGAGGAAAAAGTCTTAAGAAAAAATCTAGAACACGAGGAGGAAAATAATGAAAACAAACAGGTTGATAATGGAGGAAGAGGAGATGAATGAAAACTGGAGAAGAACAAACAAGTAAAAGCAGTAAGAAAATATAGTAACACCAAAAAAGAGAAAAAAACAAAGAAAACAGATTAATGAATACTATAACTACTAAAAAAGGTGATATTAGAATAGCTATATTGCAAGACTTTTATATTCATCTGTGTGTGTGTGTGTGTGTGTGTGTGTGTGTGTGTGTGTGTGTTGTGTGTGTGTGTGTGTGTGTGTGTGTGTGTATGTGTGTGTGTAGGGGGGGGTGTATGTGTGTGTTTGTGGTTGTATGTATGTGTGTGTGTATGTGTGTGTGTATGTGTCTGTGTGTCTGTGTGTCTGTATGTGTGTGTGTGTGTGTGTGTGTGTGTGTGTGTGTGTGTGTGTGTGTGTGTGTGTGTGTGTGTGTGCATGTATGTGTGTGTAGGGGGGGTGTATGTGTGTGTTTGTGGTTGTATGTGTGTGTGTATGTGTGTGTGTGTGTGTGTGTGTGTGTGTGTGTGTGTGTGTTGTGTGTGTGTGTGTGTGTGTCGGGTATGTATGTGTGTGTGTGTGTGTGTGTGTGTGTGTGTGTGTGTGTGGTGTGTGTATGCATGTATGTATGCTGTGCAATATCCAGTGACCCTAGCAGGAATAAATTGATACCCAGTGAATAAATAAAAAAGAAAAAAAGAACAGAAAAACAGTTAAAAAAAATACTGAACCTCCTCTGGCAACGGTAATCAACACCACCTAGAATTTTCATGTTTTTTAGTATTTCCTCGACTGCGAAAGACTTGAAACGAGGGGGCGCCCGGGTTTTTGTGTCTCTCTCTCTCTCTCTCTCTCTCTTTTTTGTGTGTTTGTGTTTGGGGGTTGGGTGTGTGTGGGGTTTTTGGTGTGTGGGTGTGGGGTGTGTGTGTGTTTGTGGTGTGTGTGTTGTGTGTGTGTGTCATGGTTTATGGGCAAAGGGGTTGTGCTGGGCCAAAACACCTTTGGGCCAAAAAGCCGTAGGTAGGTTATTTTCCCCGGGTTTCCCCCAGCAAAATTAGCGTCTCTTAAAACCCGGGAAAGGGGCTGGCCCTTTGGGGCCCCCCTTGGACGAGCCTGAATTTTTCCCCCCCTTATGAAAGAAGAGAAGAGAAGAGAGAGAGGGGAAAAGAGAAGAGGAGAGAAGAGAGAGAGGAGAAAAGGGAAAAGGAGGAGAGAGAGAAAGAGAGAGAGAGGGGAAGAGAGAGAAAGGAGAGGGGGGGAGGGGAAATTTTTATGAAAAAATTAAAATTAAAAAGGGGGTGAATTCTGGTATATTTGGTCTTGTTTACTCTCTCTTCTCTCTCTCCTCCCTTTTCCCTCATTTTTCCTCTCTCCTCTTTTCTCTTTCCCTCTTTTCTCTCCTCTCTCTCTCTATCCCCCCTCTGGGGTCCCCTTTTCTCTCTCTTCTCTTTTCTCTCTCTCTTCCCCCTCTCTCCCTTTTTCCTTTTCTTCTCCTCTCTCACCCTCTCTCTCTCTCTCTCTCCTCTCTCCCTCTCTCTTTCTCTTACTGTCTCTCTCCTCTTATGTCCCTCTCTTATGTCCCCTGTCTGCCCTGCCCTTCTGTCTGTCTCCCCTTATGTCTCTCTCTGTCTTACTGTCCTACTGCCTGTCCGTCTTACTGTCTCTCTCTGTCTTACTGTCCTACTGTCTGTCTGTCTGTCTTACTGTCTCTCTCTGTCTTACTGTCCTACTGTCTGTCTGTCTGTCTTACTGTCTCTCTGTCTTACTGTCCTCTATCTGTCTGCCCTGCCCCTTAACTGTCTCTCTCTGTCTTACTGTCCTACTGTCTGTCTGTCTGTCTTACTGTCTCTCTGTCTTACTGTCCTACTGTCTGCCTGTCTGTCTTACTGTCTCTCCCCTGCCCTTAAACGTCTCTCTCTTTTTTTTACGGCCCTTACTCCCCTGTCTGTCTTACTTTTCCCCCCTCTCGCTGCCGTTTTTTTCCCCAAACGCCCCAATTTTTAAAAAACCACCCATTGATCTCCCCGTGGGTAAGCCGCGGCATTCAGGAATCGCGTGGTCGGGAGGGTAAATATATAAATACCAGTGTGGGAATTAGGCGGCCGCAACGCTGCTATCAAACCCTCATACACCCGCCCATTCTAACCAGTTTATGCCCCCTATCACCATCAGGGGCATCAGGGGAAGGGGGGGAAGGGAGGGAAAAAAGCGCCACCCCCCCCTACCCCCCACCCTTCCCCCTTCCCCCCTGTTTCCCCCTCCCCCCCTCCCTACAACGTTTTAACGTACCAAAATCCAAATAGCCCGTGAAGGCCATAGGAGAGTTCGTCCATCCTTGCGGTGCTCCGAATGATAACATGAAGCCATTGAATATTGAGCCCAGTGACAGGGTGTGGGTGAGGTGGGATATAGGATGGCACACTTTGAAATACGAATGTTAAAAATATATAAAAAAAATGTATATGTATGTGTTGTATCGTTGTTGAAAAAAATAATATGGAAGTAAAATGGTTGGTGCCGTGAGATGAAAAGTAGCGTATCGCGTGTACCCTTAACTTTTTGTTTTACCTTTTTCCCTCGTGCTTTGACTGGTCGGAGGAAAAAAAAATACATACACGGCTGGCCAACGTACCGCCATTTATCTCCATTGCTAAGCCAACACACACAAAACACACACACCACCCACACACACACACACACACACACACACCACCCCACACCACACACACACACACACCACACACACCCCAACACACACCACACACACAAACCCCCAAAACACACACACCCCACCCCAAAACACACACACCCTTTATATACTCACTTTAAACCTTAAAATCATCCAAATTTAAAGATTTTCCTAGGCTTTTTATCCAGAATCACGTCATAATATTTTTTTTTTTAATTTTTTTGTTTCTTTTGTATTTGTCCCAAATAGTGATGAAAACTTAGATAGGGGACTACACACACACACACAACACCACACACACCACACACCCCCACACCAAAACACACACACACACACACACACACACACACACCAACACACACCCCACAACCACACAACCACAAAACACACACACACACCACACACACCACCACACACACCACAACCCCACCCACACCCACACACACACCCACACACACAAAAACACCCCCAAAACACACACACACTTTAAAAATTTCATCTCCCCCCAAACTGTTTTTTAGGGGGTTTAAATTTTTAAAAAGTGAAAAACTCATAAAAAATTCCCCTTTGGGGGTCCATATGGGGAAAAAAATTTTGAATTGGATTTGCAGATAAATAAATGTTTTTCCCAAAAACTACCCCGAATGTGTGGCATTTTAAATAAAAGGGGTACGTAATCACCCCCCAAAATCGAAGCTATGATCATTTAATATACCATTTTTGTTTTAAACCCTCCCCTTATTATTGTGTGTCATATGGGCCTGTATTTGGGCCCCCTCCTTCATTACCAAATTAAAATACACAAAAAAAAATTTTTTGAGATGTATTTTTCCCTTTTTTGGAAAATTTTGATTCTACACCATATTTTTTTCGAACACAAGCTTCAAATTTTTTACTCTATCTAAAAAATGTTTCTTCTACTATACTTTTTTAAAAAGGTATTCCCAAAAAAAAGGGGAATTTCCCATTTGTAATTTACAAAAAACCCCATTCCAGCCAGAAAAAATATGTTAATTTGTTTGTCCCCCCATATCGAAAAACTCTCCTTCAGGAAACCCTCTTTTTTTTGGCCCCAAATTAGGGAATCCTTTACCAACTGACTTAAAACTCTGTGAAATTCGGGAAAGTTTTTCCCTCAATTTAAATAAAAAAAAAAAAAATTATCTTTTCACGAAAAAAAAGGTGTAGAAAAAACCACTAAATAAATAATGTAGATAGTGTCAATTTTCATAATCTGTTTTTTTCTCTCTTTTATACTGATGTATCCCCTAATGTATTTTTGTGCCCCCTCAGCAAAATTTTTTTTTTTTTTTTAATAAAAATATTCTTCAAGGAGCCTTGGCTGACGATTCTTTTCCAAATTTTTTTTAAAATTTGTTATTTATATTTTTAATAATTGCTATGGAAAAAAAATTTTACTTATTTTACTTATTTTACTTACTTACTTACTTATTTAAACTTACTTACTTACTTACTTACTTACTTACTTAAAACAAAAACCACACAACACACACCCAAACACACACCACCCACACACACACCACACACCCACACCACACACACCCCACACACACCACCACACACAACACCCCACACACGGGCACCCCACAACACTACACCCCAAACAACACACATAACACAAAACCACACCCAAACACACACACCCACACAAACACACCCCAACCCCACACCCCACACCACACACAAAACAACACCCCACCCCACACACCCACTCCACATAAAAGCAGAATATTGTTTTTCCCCTTGGGTCGGTGCTTTGTTTGTCTGGTAAACAAACCGGCCCCTTTAAATCCCTCAGACCCGTACTTTGAGCACGTTTGCCGGACAGTTTGGGCCCGAGGGTTAAAGTTTCTCATCGGGGGAAGGGAGAGAGATGGGGGAGGGGGGGGGAAAAGGGGTGGTGGTGGTGGTGAAGAGGGGGAAAAACGAAGATTTCCCGTAAAATTTAAAAAATTATTGACAGAAGTTCCTGCCCGCTTACCAAAAGACCCGTAAAACCAATTTTTCCCCAAAAAGTGTAAAACTACCCCTAATTATGGTGGGTTTGAGCTGAAATTTTAAACATGCAAGTATTTGGCTGTCAAAATCAAGGGGGGTTCGTCGAAAAAATTTTTTTTTGCGTAAAAAAAACCCTTAAAGAGTAAATTTCGAAACCCACTCTTAATTATTGTCGGATTGAGCTTTAATTTTGACCCTCCAAAATGTGCTGTCAAATCCCGGGGGGTCCCCGTTTAAACAAACTTTTTTTCATAGAAAAAGGCCCCTTTAAAGAAATTCCCCTTTAAGAGTTTAATTTGGGGGAACGGGGGGTTGCTTTTCCCGTTCCAGCCCAAAAATGAGCCGAAAGCAAGGGGGCCGAGGCTGGGCTCAAAACTTGATACTCTTTCATTTTTTTGCTACTTTCCACCATAAACACACACACACACACCCCAACACCACACACACACACACACCCCCACACACACACACATAAACACACACACACACACACCACAAAAAACCCCACACCACACACACAGACACACACACACCCACACCAAAACACCCTTTTGTTAATTTCGCTCAAAAAGGAACAGACTACAAAAATACCCAAATCAAAATCTTCATATTATTTTTTCTACATATGTTTCGTTATGTTTAAAAATTTGCTGTTAGTTAAATGGGGATATTCAAATACTACTTTTCAAAAGTAGTATGTCAAAAGTTTTATTTTACAAAAAATAAACATTAAAGAAAAATTTAAACCCGGAGAGGTCCCGAGGTGATAAATCACATCCTGTTTTAAAATTGGTATGTATAAAAATTTTTTAAACTGACTGTATGTTTTCTTGCCTTTTTCAAAATCTGGTTTTTTTCCTTTTTTGTTTTGTATTTTTTTTTTTTCTCCCCTCTTTTCTCTCCCCTCTCCCCCTCTCTCCTTCCCCCTCTTTTCTCTCTCTCTCTCTCTCTCTCTCCTCTCTCCCCTCTCGCTCTCTCCCTCTCCTCTCTCTTCTCTCTCTTTTCCCCTCTCTCCTCGTCTCTCTCTTTCTCTTCTCTTCTCTCTCTCTCTTTTCCCCTCTCGCTCCGCTTTTTTTTTTTTTCTTTTTTTTTTTTTTCCCGTCTTTTCTGTTTTATTTTTTAAAATTTTTTTTTTGTTTGTTCTTTTTTCTGTTCCCCGCCCCTCTCTCTCCTCTCTCTCCCCTCTCCTCTCTCCTCTCCCCTCTCCCCTCTCTCTCTCTCTTTTCTCTCTCTCCCCTTTTCTCTCTCTCTCTCTCCATCTCTCTCTCTCCTTCTCTCCCCTTCCCCCTCTCTCCCCTCTCTCTCTCTCTCTCTTTATCTCTCTTTTCTCTCTCTCCTCTCTCTCTCTTCTCTCTCTCTCTCTCTCTCTCTCCTCTCCCCTCTCTCTCTCTTCTCTTCTCTCTCTCTCTCTCTCTCTCTTCTCTCCCCCCCCCCTCTCCTCTTCTCCCTCCCCTCCCCTCTCTCTCTCTCCTCTCTCCTCTCCTCTCTCTCTCTTCTCTCTCTCTCTCTCTCTCTCTCCCTCTCTCTCTCTCTCTCTCTCCTCTCTCTCTCTTTCTCTCTCTCTCTTCTCTCTCTCTTTTCCCCTCTTTCTCTTCTCTCTCTTTTTTTTTCTTTTTCTCTCAAAAATCCTCTCTCCTCTCTCTCTCTCTCTCTCTCCTCTCCCCTCTCCCCTCCCCTCTCTCTCTGTCTCTCTCTCTCCCCTCCTCTCTTTTCTCGTCTCTCTCTCTTTTCTCTCTCCTCTCTCTCTCTCTCTCTCTCTCTCCTCTCTCCTCTCTCTTCTCTCCCCTCCCCTCTCCCTCCTTTTCCCCTCTCTCTCTCTCTCCTCTCTCTCTCTCTCTCTCTCCTCCTCTCCTCTCTCTCTCCCTCTCTCTCTCCTCTTCTTCCCCCTCTCCTCTCTCTCCTCTCTCCCCTTCCCCTCTCTCTCCCCCTTTTCTTCTCTCTCTTCTCTTTCTCCCTCTCTCTCTCTCTCTTTTTCTGTGTCTTTCTGTCCCCCTGTCTATTTTTAAAAATTTTTTTTTTTTTTGTTTTCTGTTTTTCTCCTTTTCTCTCTCCCCTTCTCTCTCCTCTCTTCTCTTTCCCTTCTTCCTCTCCTCTCCGGCTCTCTCTCTCTCCTCCTCCTCTCTCTCTCTCTCTCCTCTCTTCCCCCTTCTCTTCTCTCTCTCTCTCTCTCTCTCCTCTCCCCTCCCCCCACTCTCTCCCTCTCCTCTCCCCCCCCCCCACTCTCTCTCCCCTCTCTCTCTCCCTCTCCTCTCTCCCCTCTTCTCTCTCTCCTCTCCTTCCCCTCTCTCTTCTCTTTCTCTCTTCCCCTCTCTCCCTCTTTTTTGTGTCTCTGTCCCGTCTTTTTTATTTTTTATCTTTATTTTTTTTTTTTTTCTCCCTTTTTTTTTTTTTTCCCTCTCTCTCTCTCTCCCTTTTTTCTCCTTTTCTTCCCCTCTCTCTCTTCTCTCTCCTCTCCCCCTCTCTTTTCCCCGTCTTTTCCCCCTCTCTCCCCTCTCTCTCTCTCCCCTCCCCTCTCTTCCCCTCTCCCCCTCTCCCCTCTCTTTTCTCTCTCTCTCCTTTTCTCTCCTCTCTCTCTCTCTTTAAAATCGTTCTCCCCCTTCCCTTACCATTTATCCCCTTCCCCCCATCCCCATTAAACCTAACGCGGCCCTTTATATTCAAATTTTGTTTTTGCTCGTGGCATGTAACTTCGCCTCAACCTTGCCTTAGTAATAGTCGCAGTAGTAGCCTCACTCAAGTAATATCCTGCAGATTACAACAGTACATAACAGAGGGGCCCCCTGAAAGGGTCTGGTTGGGTGGGGGGAAAATAATCGCGACTGGGAAAATTAAAAGAAAGGATTACCAAAACGCCGAACTTTTTTTTCTTTCAAAACTGACGCAGGAGATTTTGAATTGGATCTTTTTTTCTTCCTTGCTTAAGTGAAATTGTATAGAGAGAATGATGCTATAAGGGAAGGGAAAATTTATAGTTTTTTTTGTTGTGGAGAGAAGAAGAGAGAGAGGGAGAAAGAGAGAGAGGGGGAGAGAGAGAGAAAGAGAAGAGAGAGAGAGAAGAGAGAGAGGAGAGAGAGATCTAAAACACTTTTTACTCACAAAATTTTACTAAGGGCGGGTGCCCAATTTTTCATGACAGAAACACTTAAAGAAACACAAAAGTCTAAGTTTCTCCTCCCTTTTTTTCACTTTTTAAATCCCTTTCCTTTTTTTTTTAAATTTCCTTTTATTTTTTTGTTTTAAATTTTTCCTTTTAATTACCTTTTATTTACTGTTTTTTTTTACCTTTTAAATTAAACCCTTTTTTTACTGTTTTTTTTTATTTCCCCTTTTTTTTTCCTTTTATTACTGTTTTATTACCTTTTATTACCTTTTATTTTTTGTTTTATTAAAATTTTATTTAAATATTTTTCTGTTTTAAATTTCCTTTTAAAAACCCTTTTTTTTCCCGTTTTTTTTTTACCTTTATTACCTTTTATTTTTGGGTTTTTTTAAACCTTTTTTTTTTCCCTTTTTTTTTTCGGGGGGGGGGGTTTTTTTACCTTTTTTTTACCTATTATTTCTGTTTTATTTACCCTTTTTTACCTTAAAATTTTTTCTTTCTTTTTTTCTTCTAACAACCTTTCTTTAAAACTTCTACTTTAAACCCCTTTATGAGTTTGTAGTTTGGGTTGACTTGATGATGATGAAAAAGATCAGTTTTTGGGCCCTTTATCTCTCTTATATTGTATGAGTTCCGACTAATTGATGAAGGTAAAGTTAAATTACGAATAATTTTATTTGGCTTTCTGTTTTTTTTTTCAGAAACAATTTTAATTTTTTTTTTTACGTTGAAAATTGCAATTGGGCCAAAAGTCACTGTTCCCTTTTTTGGGAAAGAAAAAGAATTAAAGGTCTCTTCATTTTTTTATTTTTCGTTTTTTTTTGGAATTTTTTCCTTTTTTGTTTCTTTCGCCCTTTGGGTTTTTTTTTTTTTTTCGGGTGGGAGAAAGAGGGAGAGAAAAGAGGGGAGAGAAGGGGAGAGAGAGAGAGGGAGAGAAAAGGAGAGAGAGAGGGGAAGAGGGGAGAGAGAGAGAGAAGAGAGAGAGAGGAAGAGGGGAGAGGGGAGAGAGAGGAGAGAGAGAGAGAAAAAAGGGGGGAGGGTTTTTTGGGGGTGAAGAGAGGGTAAAAAAAAGAAAAGGGGAGAGGAGAGAGAGAAGGGGAAAAGAGAGAGAGAGAAAAGAGAGAGAGAGGGGAGGGGGAGGGGAAAGGGGGAGGGAAGGGGGAAGGGGGAAGAAAAGAAAGGGGAAGGGGAGAGAGAGAAAAAGAGGGAAAGAAGAGAGAAGAGGGGGGAGAGGGGAGAGAAGGGGGGAGAGGGGAAGAAGGAAGGGGGGAGAGAGGGGAAAAAGAGAAAAGAGAAGGGGGGAGAGAAGAGGTAAAAAGGGGGAGGGGAGAGAAAAAGGAAAAAAGAGAAAAAAGAAGAGATAAAAAAAGAGAGAGAGAAGGGGAGAGAGTTTGTTGTGAGAAAGAAAAAAAGGGGGAAATGGGGAGAAAAGAAGGGGGGAGGGAGAGAGAAAAGAGAGGAGAGAGAGAGGAGAGAGAGAAGAGGAGGAGGAGAGGGAAGGAAAGAGAGAGGAGAGAAGGAAGGAAAAAGAGAAGGGGAGAGAAAAGGGGAGGGGGGAAGGCCCAAAAGGGCAAAGGGAAGGGGGGGAAAAAACGTGGAAATTTCCCCAGGAAAGAAGGGGGGGGGAAAAGGGGGAAGAAAAAGCAAAAAAGGGGAGGGAAAAGGAAAGGGGGGAGGAAAAAAATTTTCCCTTAAAAGGCTTTTATTGTTTTCCTTTGGTTTTCAATTTAAAATTTTTGAAAATTTTTTTTCCCCCTTTTCTTTTTTTCATCCCCCAAATTTTAACACCCTTGACTTTTCCTTTTTTTTTTATCCAATTTATAACCCTTTAGAATTTTTTCAAAAAATTTGTTTTTTAACAATTTTTGGCCCTTATTTTTTTAAATCCGAATTTTATCAACTTTTTTTTAAACCCGGGGTTTTTTTTTTTATTTTCCAATTTATAACACCCCGTAGACTTTTTTTTCAAAATCCCAAATTTTTAAATTAAACCTTTTTTTGAACCCTTTTTTTTTTTTTTTTCATATCCGAATTTATAACACCTGTAGACCTTATTTTTTTCATTTTTCCGAATTTTTTTAACCCTGTAACCCCTTTTTTTTTTTTTTTATCCGAAATTTTTTACCCCCCGTTTGACCCTTAAATTTTTTTTCATATCCGAATTTATAACAGCTGTAGATTGTCTTGTTTTTCATATATAAATTTATAACGCCTGTATATTTTTTTCATATCTAAATCTATAGCACATTTAGGTTTTTTTTCACAACTAAATATGTATAACATCTGTAGATTTTTTTTTCATATCTAAATTTGTAACAACTGCAGACATTCTTGTTTTTCATATATAAATTCATAACACCTGTAGAATTTCTTTTTCGCGTCTAAATTTATAACACATATAGACTTTTTTCTTCATATGTAAATGTAACACGTACCCAAAACACATGTAGAAAATTGAATCTGAACACATGTAGACTTTTTCACTTGAGGAATCTGATGGTTGGCCTCATTCGTAGTGGCACAAACAGTGCTACTTTACAGTGCAGTGGCACTAAACATTTTTACAGTGACTCCTGTGATGATAAGAGGTTCATGCCTCCCAATCTTTCCATGTTCCCAGAAACGTACTCCGTCGAAAGTAGGTTAATGAGCAGCATGTGAGCACAGAGAGAGAAAAGAAAACTCACAAATAAAGATACTTGCAAACCTAACCATGACGTAGAAGGCAAAACGTGTGTCGGAAGATCAATGTAGAGAAAGAAATATATTATGCTTTAGACCAGTGCTCTTCAACTTTTTTTGATGTCGTCCACCCCTAGTAGTGATTTGGTAAGAGCTGTCCACCACAATTTTGTTTTCTCTTTAAAATCTCACGGCTCTGTTATTTTAAATATAACTATATCATTCCACAAATATATAGGTAGAAAAAGGCAGCTTCACTCTCATTTTAAATTTACAGTTTACATATTCTTCTGTATAATAACACATCTAATATACTATAAGAGTAGCCGTGTGTGTGTGTGTCTGTCTGTCTGTCTGTTTTGGGTAGCCGAAACTGTAAATTCAATTTTGATGAGAGTAGGCTCAAAAAATCGCAAATAAATCGTAGGTTGTAAGCGGCTTGGTCCCATGTCGATTGAATAATTTTGAAGGGGGGTTTTGGGCTAAAAGCACTTTAGGAGTATTAGATT